>JBBPLQ010000319.1:0-27473 GCA_038089855.1 Royoungia palumana
CGGTGAGAAGGTAGCCTTTCGGAAGTGTCGAATCTGGCACGGGCGCATACAGGTGGTCCTTGGACGGCGTCGGTTTGACGGTGATGGTGGCAGACGTCGACGTCGACGAAGGACGGCCGAGTCGCAGCGGGACCGCCCTAGAGAGAATGCGAGGCAGCATGGCGACTGCATTACGAGCTGGGTTCAAACGCGTTTTATACAGCAAAATTCGCTCTACAGCAGATATAGCGCACAAGACCCTGTGTCATCCGACAACGCAACGGCGACAACCAGACCGGTTCGACGCGTTCTTCTGCCGTCGCTCCGTTACTCCACGACGCTTCTCGAAAACGACGCAAAGTGCAGCTCGGTTCAGCTGCGTCGACGGTTGACCAAAGCAAGGACGACCCTGATTCTTATACTGTGACACATAGTCACACCCGTCATCCTGTGACCTGTCACACCCATCATCCAAATCTCCCCTCCGTCTCCATCTCGGTCAACGACGCCCAAACTTTCCTCCTCAAGACAAAAAATGGGTTCGACACGGTCAGTATCCCGTTCATATCATCAAATATCCCCGGAATCGGCATCCATTGGCACGTCTTGTAGTGGATGCGACCCCACTTTACTGGATGTACCAGATTCTCTGTCCAAGTCTTGCTCAATCACACCCGCTGACCCATCTTGTGTCTTGCAGACTTTACAGCAAGGGCCGTATCCTCGGGTACAAGCGTGCCAAGCGTAATTCTCGCCCGAATACCTCGCTCATTCAGATAGAGGGTGTTGCCAGCCAGGAAGACGCACGATTTTACCTCGGCAAGGTTTGCACGCATCTCCTCTCCTTTTACGCCGTTCTGATCCACCTGTTTTCAGCGCGTGGCCTACGTCTACAAAGCCAAGCGGGAAATTCAGGGTTCCAAGATCCGTGTTATCTGGGGGTACGCCCACTCCGGTGTGATCCCTTGCCGTTGTGCTCATTTCCTATTCTTTCCGATCTGCTCTAGCCGTGTGACACGCCCACACGGCAACTCTGGTGTTGTCAAGTCAAAATTCGCCTCCAACCTCCCACCACGCGCATTCGGTGCGGGTGTACGCATCGTACGTCCCCGGTTCATCTCTTTGGCTCGTATTTGACGCAATGAATCGTCTAGATGCTCTATCCGTCCAACATCTAATTTACAACTTCGTCGCTATGACTTGCCTACGTTGGTATCAGCATGTGCTTCCCTATGCGTGTAAATTTGCATGCAGACATATACACAGTGTAAAAAATCCAAAAAGACTTGGAAATCGTCCTCGATTGCGCCGCTCTGAGGTTTGGGAAATTCCGATGAATTTCGTGGCCCAGGTCTTCCAAGTAAATGTATTTCGTGATGAAGACGAACGAGTTCGTCGTGTGCATCAACCCGAAGAGTCTCAGCTGAAGTAGCTGAATTTGTGAATCGATCGACCTTCCTGAGCCGTTGGTGAGGCATTTATGCAATACGTCTGTTTATTCACGCAGCGATCTGTCACCTTGACCTCGTTGGTGGGTTTCTACCACGTCATCGACTTGCATCGAACAATGAGGCCAAGGGATCCGCGAGCTTCTGGGAGTCGAACTCATGTTTGTGTCACATACCTCCCTCATTGTCGCTATCCTCAAGTATGTATGAGCATTTGGACGCTTCCCTGATCCTTTACACGTTCACTGATCCCCTCTGGTGTCGAAGGTACAAACATCCATTGCTCGTAGAGACCGCCGTGTTTCGGGCACATATGATAGGCCGTCGCATCCATGCCAGAAAACCTCCGGATATATCCCCAGCACGAAACCACGGCTCCGGAGAGTATTCGCACCTCCTCGATATGCTCAAACACACACCAACGACCGGCTCGTCTTGCGATCGTGTCATCCTGAAGCGCAATCCTATAGGGAATGCACATGCGAGAAACCTCGTCGCATGTATCCATGGCACTTTGAATTGGATCGTCCTGATTCCCAGTCTCTGTGGTGTAGCGATTGACTGTCTTCAGAGCATTCATGTGGCGACATTGTGCAAGTAGATCCGACCCAGCCAAAATGGTTTGCATACTCATATCTTTCCCGCGGAATCGGCACACGCTTCATCGCGTCGTCAACCATCTTCGGTGGCATTCAAGAGGGCCTTCTGATACATTGGATATCGCACGTGCATGTCGTTCCAGTAATGTGGCCGAACATGTCAATCAGCAGACTTGTATCAGGGAGGCCATCGATTATCCTTCTTTGGTGGGTTGACGTGTCGTGCGCCCACCCGAGTTTGATGTCCTAGGTTTCTCCCGAGGGTGCGCGTTCTTGGATATCCTCGCAGTATGGTATCCTTCCGATTCTTTTACTCCCGGCCGGACGATGTCGAGCACTGCGCTTCGTGAGGGATATGGTCTCTTCTGCGCCGGCGTACGCTCATCATAGGCGACACGCCGTTGATCTCGATGAACGTCGGGTCAAGTTCATGCCAGAGCAGTTCTGCGGAACGAGTTCCCAGTGGACATGTGTGATGTCGCATTCACTCCGAGCATACGCTATGAGCCCACTCTGGACGGCAATGACATCTAGGCTTTGCGGGCGGGCGTCGTCACGCGCCCAGAACGATTTTTCCTTGAATAGGCTGTCCGGGAGTGTCAGACTGGAACGGGCAATGACACAACTGGCGCCGAAGCCGTGCGAGGCGAGCACGTAAGTGGAACGACTCATCAATGTGTCCACGACGATGAGTACACCTTTATGGACGGCCGAGGGGGTGGAATAGTAACAAATGTTCGAGGGTATCTACGCATTCTATTTGAGTCCACTCGGAATACTCAGCGTTGAACGAATAGTCGTCATTGTCAGCAAATCCTCCTAGTTCCATAATTCGATGTCGGTCATCGCGAAAGACATGCAGCGTTGGGGGTGATCATAGATCATCTCGCCCTTCCCAACGGAGAGCGCTGTGGTAAATGTCCGGAACTGCCACAACCCTCGGCAGAGAAGGTGTGGGTGTCAGGCGCACGCACCCTGGGTGCGTTTTTTTCGGTTCGATGTCTCCCTCGTCAGCTTTGTTGAGCTGCCTGATAGCATGAATACGATGCCGACGCCATCTCAAACCCGACGCCCTGACGTTTTGAGGACGCCCATATCAGCCCGCGGTCACAGTCTCCAAGACCACATACGAACCTTGTGAGTAGTAAAAACTGAGGCCAGCCGATATCGGTCATGAGGACGCACAAAGGCAACAATATAGAAAGAACGCACAGTTGTTATGATCATATCTTCCCTTGATCTGCGATAACTGGTCGTATTTGTAACCAAAGAAGGCTTGAAAAGCGGAAGAATCAGAAATCGAGTCGCGATGTCGTACATGGATGAGGTGTGTTAAAGTACACTTGCCTTCCTTCCAATCGGGCTCCCAGGCACTTCCTTCGTTTTGGTAGCTGCTCGTCAGACCGAGCGCGGTCAACGGATCTATGGCGTTAGACACAGCTTCCATCATGGATTGTTGGGTCTGTCGACTCGCGCCGACGGTCCATGACCTGCCAACGTCCCATCAGACTTCTCGACATGTACGCACGTCCATCCCTAGCGACGAAGACCTACCCGAGATACATCACGTGCCACGCAGCGTCATAAAAGGCCGGATTCGCTGCCGTCGCGTTCACGCGCTGTTTCGAGCCAACGGGCATGTGGCCCATGAGGGCCACGTTGATTTGAGGGTCAAACACACCCGGGGGATTGCCCTTCGACGGAC
The DNA here is from genome assembly GCA_038089855.1 of Royoungia palumana. Classification (NCBI taxonomy): domain Eukaryota; kingdom Fungi; phylum Basidiomycota; class Agaricomycetes; order Boletales; family Boletaceae; genus Royoungia; species Royoungia palumana. Next base: position 3,732 of record JBBPLQ010000319.1, read on the forward strand.
CGGTGGCGATTTCCACGCCTCGCCAGACGGCCTCTGCCACGCTTTGAATGGACTCGGGCGTCTCGAGCATGGACTGAGGCACGAAACGAGACGACAGCTCTGTAGAAGCACCGTAATGAGTGGCAGCGTCCGCGGAGGGACCAACGTCTTCGAGGATAGCGGCACTCAGAGAGGAATACTTGGATTCCTGCGTGTCGTTGGACAGGACGGTGTAGTTGGACGAAAGCGCGCGTATCTCATCGAAAAGCGGATAGAGAACGGACACGGAGGCGTGTTCAGCTGGCCACATGAAGCTCTACGCAGTCGATAGATGATTATCATCCTACTCCCAGTGTTTGTTCGTTCTTACCAAAGCATATATACCACCGATGAACGCGGCGGTGGATGTGATGCCTGAGTCAACAATTTGATTTTGGTACCTTCCCAGGAGTGCTATGAAGTTGACTCCCAGGGTATGAGGGTCTTGCGAGGGGTTTGGCTCAACGATCAGCGACGAAGAGCTGATAGCTGTTGGAGGCAGCGTCGCGAGGGTGATAGATACTGAAAAGATAATTCAACATTTCCAAATTGTATAGCATGATACCGGAGACACCCACTAACGATCCCCCAGCTTCCGGCACCCCCGCCACGTACAGCCCAGAACAAGTCCGGGTCTTGAACTTCATTGATCGTCCTGATCGCACCATCCGCAGTGACAATCTAGTGGATCCTGTGATCAGAAATGGAAAAGATCAGGAATCACAGTACCCACTTCGACCTCGAGGAGGTGATCAACCTGATATGGTCAGCATTGTTTGGCTGAAATAACATGGAAAGCAATCACTTACGGCAAGCCCATGGATAGGGCTTAGTCTAAATTGAAGGAGACACGAAAACATCAAGCATGTATATGGAGAAAACGTTGTATACTCACATACTGTGACCGCCTCCTTGGATATACCCACCAGCTGATGGACGTTGAGCATGCCATCGGTAGCAAGAATAATCATACGCTACTTGCCAGCACCTACTGTCAGACAGCCTCCCAATACGGCAGATACGTTGCTTGCCTCCGCTACGATGTAAACTGGATGACGTTCCGTTAGTGCAGGAAGCACATGAACGAGAATCGATCCCCACTGTCTTCTAATGTCGCCCCAGCACTGATCGTCAGGGCGGGAACCGGTATAACCGCAGACCCTTGTGGGACGAAGTCGGCAATGTACGTAACACCCCTAAGGTTATGAGTGGACACTTGAAGGGAGGACGGCCCGGTGGAACGGCCTAGGAAATCATGCCCTAAAGACAGGACATGAATGAACACGTCAAACGCGTGGACGTCGATCAGTAACACACCCGTGTTCTTAATAGTTAACTTCACGTTGTTGGCGGAAGCCCATTTGACAACTTGGCTCGCGTCCTCGGCGTTCGATATCGCAATGCTATAGGGAGGAATTGTCCCTTGGTGACAGACTCGGCCAGACACGGGCTGTGGGTCAGAGTAGCTTAATGCGCACTCATTTCCGTGACCACAGCTCTCCCAGTTTGACCATAGAAGCGCTGAAGGGATTCTTTCGCGCTAGGCATGAAAAAGGGACCGTGAAATGCACATCAAGTGAGTTTGATATCACTTACTGCGGTATTGTTGGTGTAATCTGACAAGACGGCTTGACACTCGACCGGATCGTAGAGCGGGTCGTCCGTATAACACACTGCAGCCCATGGACGCAATGCCTGGAGCCGACCGCCCAGCGTGTCATTCAGAGCTGTCCAAGTAGACGCGCTTGGCCAAGAGAAGCTGCTGATGGCATAATAGCTTTGGCTTTGAGTCGTATACGGGTCTTCAAGTATTTGTGCAAGAGCTCCCACTGCAACATATAGTGATGCAAAGAGGGAAAGTGATGACGTGGAGGGAGCCGACATGGTGATGGCTGACTTCAAGTATGGCCAAGTCCAGGTTCCAGAGCAGGATTTATGAGTTGAAAAATCTTGCCAGGGATCACGTACCCTGCTGTCACGATGAAATACGGGGGCGACTCTGCCTGCAAGGGGTGCTCAGCGATTATCGATCGTCCCTTGGCAGGGTCAAGTCCGTATATTTACGAGATCTAGTGATGTGGCGGCACGATCAGGCACGACTCACCAGTACATGATTCAAGGTCGCTTTATTTTGCCGCAGTTAGCCGCATCGCCGACTGACGCTTGCCAGTGACTCCAAACATAGCGCACCGTGCCACCGTGTCATCTGACCCTCGTTTCATCAAAATGTGAATGATGTCAAGGGTTGAATCAGAAAAGCAAAATCAGTCTGCTTGTCCCGGTGACGGCGGTGGTTGTGCAGCTATCGTGCAGTTCGCAATTTTTAGGTTACCAATTTGAACGGGTTGCTTCCGCGGCCCGACCACAACGGAAGACCAGCAGGCCCACTCCCGCTCACTCATCTGGTGGTTGCTACCAGCTCAGTAAGTGAAATCAAAGGTTTTCCACCGTTTCTGATATTACCCTTCCCACTGCTTAGAATGACATGTGGCCTGCAAAAAAAAATTTCTCTGCCTCGCACGCCAAAATTCATCCGCATCAAACTTCGGACCGGTCTCCCGTCCAAGCAACCATATCCGAGTCTCGTATGCAACGCCGATCATAATCTCTCATACTTCAAATTAAAGTTGCGACCTTGTATCCGCTTTACTCCCGCGTGCTTGCGTCCAAACATTCAGTTCGGAGCGAACCTCTAGATCAATTCCATGCCGACGCCCCTCTCGTCTCAGCAGGCATTTGTAGCGTCACCTCCTCGGCCATTTGACGCGCACCCTACAACCAACAATCAGCGTCCATACTATGTCAAATTGCATAGAAACGTAACACCTACGAGCTGATTCAAGTCAGGGGCGTTTAACCCTGCTACTCTGCTTCGTTTGTTAATGTCCAGCGCTCTAACGCATGCATTCATCATAAGATCTGCGCTAGTGTCCCGTGCCAGGCCACCCCTGAAGAACCCTCGGGGCGAAGTTGGCGATGAGGATGTTACAGGGGAACGAACAGAGGGAAGCGGAAAGCACGATAGAGATAATGTTCTCCGGGAAGAGATCCAACTGCGATTTGGATGTGATTCACGCATGAATAGAGCTGATGATCGCGAGCACCAAAACGCACTTTCATATTTGTGACGTCCCTGTCGACACTAAATGAGCCACCAGAGACGTGAGCACTGGCGCTGTTACCCTACACTCTGTATTCGACAGTGGCCCGCTCTTGAACAAGTATAATAGCCATCGAGATTGTAATCGTGATGTCGACTCCGGCGGCGACAGAGAGATAGATGTCCTGTCAAAAGACCCCGAGTTTCTTGCTTCCATAGACAAAGGGGGTCGATCACAGTTAAAAATTTGTCATTGAGCATAAGTACGAGGCGGCTTGAAAGCTGAAGTGTTAACTGCACGTGAGCAACGGGTAACAGTGCGCAAAGAATGAACTGAACTACTGGATATGGTCAATCCTTTGATGACATTGGTACGAATACAAAGAAAAACAGGAAGCCCAACCCTGCATGCGAGTGTCACATGCCATTGCTGGCGACGCATGGTTTGATAGGCGAGAAAGCTCTTTGTTGCGACTCTATTTCCGAGTTGCACCATTCATGTTTCTCTATGTTGTACCAGAAGGTCGCGTGCATCTCGACATGGGAGTTCTCCCAACTTCCGTCGCCGTTGGCCGAAGCGACTAAGGAAAGCAGGTTGTCATCAATGGCGTAAGCGAGCATTTGCCGCGCTGCTTTGGGGCCGGCTACCATGAAATACCAGAGCTCACAGAATTGCTTCGCTTTGAGCTTTCGAATGGCCACAAGGGGTGGGAGAGCTGGAGGCGTGTCTGGGACAGGTTGATCGGGGATGGTGATGTATTTCGACTTGTTCTTGCGCTCCACCTTCGCGGCTCGCGCTACTTCCTCTACGCGATCTGCGAGGCTCTGGTTACTATGGCTCTCGCGATTTCTGCGGCGGCAGCGTCGTCGTCTTGCTGCTGTTCCCATACAATCCTCGCAGCTTATCCCGCACGGTCCAATGACGGCGAAGGGCTTCGGCCGCTTGGTCCCGGTTGAAGCCCATGTCTATGAAGACCGCCTGTTCGTCCTGGGACTCGGTGGGATGGGATCTAGGGAAGATGCTACGATTCGGGCTGAAGTGTGTACCGACGTGGGAACGAGAGGAAATAAGAGACGAGGATGCGTGGAAAGCGTTGCGCCACTCAAGGAGTCACCTGCCTTGACTGCCTGGAACGCCATTTGTTCCATCGACGTGTTCTCTACCACACTCAATCCGTATTTGCCATATGGTTCTGCGTGAATACTGGATTCCATCAGACTAGCATGTGGCTAAGGCGTAGGCGCCGTTTCGTCAAAGGCGCGCTGCATGGCCAGAAAAAATGTGCTTCAAGAGCGACCAGGCGATCTATGGAACATGGTCAAAACGTTGGAGGCTAAACGCTGACTCCACTGGTTCGGAGCTAACTTTGATGGTCTCTGCACAGCATCCTAGTGTTCCCTGCAAATCACCACTTCGACGGCGAATTCTGTCCGCCCATATGGCTTCGGATGGTATGTGAGTATCTGTATTGACGAACAGGTACCTGAATTTGATTTCCTACCAGTTTGTAAGTTGCATTCACACATGGGTTCCTTGTGGACCAGTTTGAACAAGGAGGGGAGAGTCATTGACGATTGAGCTCGCCCACCAGGCACTGGAATTGTGACCACCGGGACACATTACTTGCAACTCACCTGGACATGCGATATAGTCGACTTGGGGGGGGATTGAGAATATAAACGAAGTGATTACCTTTGACCGCGAAGTACTTTCTGGTCCACCAGGGCATCCAGACTGAGTCTTAACATACCTCAAAGTAAAGCGACTCCTTCTGCGGATCGTCCTAACTTATTATTGTCACAGACTCAAACGTCGCGGACTGATTATGTGGGATCATATACAAGCATGCTTGGATGAGGAGACTTTACTCGACGAGGACGGTATGTCAAACTTCGCGTGCTATCTTGCGAGGTCTCACAATCTCCTATAGATTTTGCGCTGTGGTTATATTTTTTTGTATGTGTTCCTGTCATTGGTGGGAGATTCCTGTTGATATGCACGGCATCCGCCGTTCCTGGTATTCATCTCCTCTAAAACCCCACGTGTATCATTAGTTCCAACCTCAAGTGTCACACGCACCGACGAGTAGACCTGTGAGCTCTCTGCCTTAGCCGAGCATGGAAAACGCTTAAGGTGGACGGTCGTGTGTCACGCTCCCGTTGACAGGATAACTTGTGTTCGAGTATTAATGTCGATTTTTCTGTTAACCTCGAAACCCGTCATCCTGGTAAGAATTGGCTTCTCATTGCTTTCAGGCGATGTGCTACATCAGCCTTGCATCCGCGTTGTACACAAAGAATTAGTCTCGAGCGGTTCGGTGAGGCGCTTGTAGGGATTTTCTTAGCGGCTCGAGGCTAACAAAGAATTTCCTTCAATATTACTAGTCCTACCTTTGGACATGCCTAGAATCTGCGAATCCGCTGTGCGGACCAATACAACCAGTTCGCGTGGTTTTGCACCGCTAGTGGATGCGCGGATTATATATACACGCTGGAGGCTCACGAGAAGAATACTTACATATTCCCTTTACCTCTCCTTCTTGATACCCCCAAACCCTCCAGGGGCTGTTCCGCTGTGATGATGAAGCCAAATGGCATCCCTCTAGAAACCGGAACTATTATGCCCGTTGTGCTGGAGGGAATTCTCCATAGTGAGCTCAAGTTGAGGCGATTTATCTCACCGGACATGACCTTAACGACGGTAACGCAATTTTGGTTACGTTAGGCCTCTCCGTGTTGATGTTCGTCGGAACGATATTAGCCTTAATGTATAGACAGATGCATAGCGGCGTCAATCGACGGATGATCACAATCGCGTGCATGTTGCTCCTCTTCAGCATCGCAGTACGTACCGAAACATTGCGTCCGCATTTGGCCTAGTTTGGGTGGGCTAACATACATCTGGGTGACAGCATATCGTCCTCAACACTATTCGAGCGTACGAGGGCTTGGTACAGCACCGGAACACCTTTCCTGGAGGACCAGTAGCGTTCTTTGCCAACGTTCCCCAATGGACGTTTGTATATAAGAATGTGTCATTTTTATTACAGACGCTCCTTGGGGATGGGGTGGTGAGACCCATACACGCGATCACGTTCAATTCACCTCTAAACCTCCTGTGCAGATTCACCGTTGCTATGTCGTCTGGAAATCATGGTGGATCATCATCTTTCCCGTCTTATTATGGGTTTCTGTTTCAGGTAAGCAACATCTCCCGTAAATATGCACGAAAAGTGAACGCTCATACTATGATCTGATACATCACTGAAAGTGACCGGAATCGGATGTGTATACTCCGACTCCGTAGCAAAAACCTACAAGGAGAACATTTTCGCGGGGGCTACCATGCCATGGATGACTGCATCCCTCGCCGCCACGTTCGTTACTAACATCTCAAGTACATGTGAGCCACACGTTACTCTTTTCTGAAGCAATTCTCACTGACGACAATCGCGGCACCCGTCTCTTACCCAACGGAAATTTGATAATTGGGTCCCATCAGCGTTACTTGCGTTCCGAATATGGAAGGTAGAAACTCGTGTCTCGAGTGTATTCTTGCCTGCGACCGTCTTGTGGCTAGTCCTTAGGATCGTGCTTGACGCGGGAGTATTATACTCAGTTTTTCTTTTGGCGACGCTCATCTGCTTCGTGGCGAAAAACTGGGGACAATTTTTGCTGATCGACATGGTGCGTCCACTTCGAATATGGTCCAAATGCGTCTTAGGAGTTGGCTGCCTCCCTCGTTCCTGGTGATCCTCGAGGCGATGATTCCCATCCACGTTCGGGTCTCGCCGTGTCGTTCTCGTCCCTGTCCTCGTCGTCTATACATCCAAACACAGATCATGCCCATCATCTCCATCACATTTTACGTGGTCATCATCCGGATCACGATGTCGAAAACCGCCTCCCAGGGCATCGTGCCACCTTCTGGTGCCGGGTCTGGTGGCCGTCTCACGTTCTCTCGCATGTCACACCTGAGCTTCGGGGCTCGAGACCATCCATTGAAACGAGGTACTCATCACGGTTGATGGAAACGAACGGGCTGGGTGACAGCGAGAGCGGGAGTGGAGGTGAACTCGTGGGTTGGAGGGAGAAGGAAAAATGCCCAGTGATAGGTCATGTTCTGCATGGGTTTGCTGTGTAATCGTGATAGTCGGCTGCGCTCCATCGCAAGAAGCACGACGCATCCTGGTGCGTCCTAGCTGTCAAGGTAAATTTAGCGACCAGGTGTGACTGATCTGTCGGAATCATGAAAATACGAGGTGGCTCAGGGAGGATGATAATAGCAAAGGGGAACATATTTGTTGTGGACTCGCCGATCTGGGAGACCGTAAACTCGAAATATCGGGTCGATGTTGGAGATCAGCCCTATTACATTCATTGCCTTTGCTTTTACGGATACCACGCGTATGGATATATGCGCCACTCGTTCTTTTTCCCTTCGGTCTCGTACTGCGGTGGTATGTAGTGTAGGCCCTCCTTACAGGTGAATACTAGTCTCGTACCACGTTGACTAGAGGGTAACTCGTCGTGTCCCAAGAGATATGAACGACAACTTCCGAGTCAGAAAAAGCTGAACCACTGGGCGAAGTATGGTTTCGCTGGATCCAACTGGGATGTCCGTAATCTCATGCTGGGTGTCACAGAAACCAGCCAGCTATCTATTTATAGCGCCTCTACTGCTCCGGAGTTGAATTTGTCTGGTCGCAGTAACTGGCGTGACTCTCGTGCCTCTGCAACGTATCACAAAAGTGAACTCTCTATGTGCACCGGCCCAATTTCCTCCACAGGCTTCTTTGGCAAGAGCAGCATCCATCTATTCTTCTTGATCTCGAAACCCTTCTTTCCAAAATACCTCTCACTCTCAAAACTCCACTCGTCGTGCGCGCGCACCCATTGACCCAAGCCATCACAGTATTCTTGCACTTGAGAGTTCAAGGACTCTTCCCATTGTGGAAGAGCGGCCTTCGCAGCATGGAATCTATCCTGCGCTCCAAGAAGAAAGTCTTCCACCCACAGTATAGCGCCGTTCACGTCTGTTCCATGTTCATGCATGACAGCAGTGATAATGTTGTGTCCGTCGTCTCCGCGCACTTGCTCCTTATTATAAGAGAATATGTCCTTAGAAACGATCATGGTTACGTCAATATCCTAGACCTCCCCATGGAAATTCGACTGACATTACAGAACGCGACTAAATCGGTCGCTGCAAGGATCATCTCCTGAATGACAGGGTGCGACATCACTTCGTCGGGGATGTCCAGTCCGAGTTCACATATGGAAAACGAAGGCTTCACTCCACTGGTACGACGTCGTGCATCGATATAGCTCTCGACATCGAGAATACGCCGTTCCTTCTTGTCAATGGACTCCTGCACGACGCTCTCCAGGTATTCATCCATAGCGTGGATGAACCTCTTTTCCGAAATTGCAGTCGCATTCGGTACGGCCAACTCCCAAAACCTACAAGATTGACCAGTGAGGATAGGTGACGAGCAGACTCTCGAAACACTTACTGGCGTGTAAATTCTCCACCAAGCCACTCCCCTTTTGGACGCGGCGAATGAGGCTTCCGGAGAGCATCCATTATCGCATCCTTTTGCTTACGAACCTCAGAAGGCGCAGATCTATCCGAATACTCATCGAACAAGAAGAACAGGTGCATCAGATCACAGCCAGCTCTAGCATGCTCTGACAGGCGACTCTGAGATTTTTCTCGTCGGATTGCGCTCAATCAGGCTCACCTTTACTTGCTTTAGGATAAGCCAGACAAGCGAGCAGATCTACCGCACGAAATAAATACACGGGCACCCGGTGAAGGAAAACGAGAAAGGGCGCTTACTGAAGTCGCAGCGGTCATAGGCCTGTTGGGCCTTGGGGCTGAAGGCCTGAAAGCTCGCTACCAAAGCATCAGCTCGTTTCTTGAGCGTGGTGTAATGTGGGTTGATCCGACGTGGCCAAGGCCATCTGGCAAGTACGTTGGGGACGAAGATTCTAGTTTGTTCAATGCCTTTTTTCTCAACGGAGGGCTCTTGGTAGAGGACCGATGCATCGGCACAAAGCTTGCGCTGCCTTCCGACCAGGTCAGAAATACCAGAACACGCGAGGTGGATGAGCAAGCCGATGAGCGCAGTGAGCGGAAGAAGAGTTGAAGTTGAGACTTCCATGGTGCTGGGTCAATCCCGGTTGGATGTGGCTGCATTTTGTCTGCTATGGGTCGGGCCCTATTTATTGTGCACAATAAGATTCAGTACCCAGTAAAGCGAGGACTCCGATCGCAGATCGGAGCACAGCAACGTACTAGATGTCGCATATATTTTGGCTCAATGTCGATACTAATTCGAGATAGATGTCACGCTGTAGGTCAACATTCTGCCAGGGTCAGCGTGATCGATCGGCGATTATTCGGCAGTGATGGTGTCAATGACACTCGTGATGAGGTTGTGCCATTGCACAACCCTTCCTCGAGTTCACACATATGTCCGTGTACATATCGCACTCGCAGTAGTCTGAAATCAGCATCATGCAGGATGGGCTGTTCAACGTCAATACGTCCGGTGGCCAAGAGTGTCTAGAAAGCGACTTACTCTGGGCTGAAATTCTGACCAGCAGACACGCGCTACATTTTGGGAGGGGCCTTGAGTACCAAGCTTCGGCCACTTAGCCGTCTCGGGAAAGTGTAAGATATCCGATCGCTGCGACGGCTAATCCACCACTTGGACCCTGAGTCGATAAATTGAGCATTGGGTGTTGACGCTCAATAATGCCAGTGGCTTGCATCAACTTGAATGAGCTTGTGACTTCATATACGTATAATAAGACCGGTCCGGATGCCCCGGTGGGCAGAGAACAAGTGGGTCACGCGCGAGCGTGATGTCCTCGTCCAGGTCATCGGGTGCACCAAGCCGCTTGTAACAAGTGGGAAAATGAAATCTAAGGTTATTCGAAGACGCAGACCGGTCCAGATGCCCTGGTGGGCAGAGAACAAGTGGGTCACGCGCGAGCGTGATGGCCTTGTCCAGGTCATTGAGTCCACCAAGCCGCTTGAAACGAGTGGAGAGACGGACTCCGAGGTTATTTTAAAAACATAGACCAGTCCGGGTGCCCCGGTGGGCACAGCAAGTGCGTCACGCGCGCATGCAGGTCATCGAGTCCACCAAGCTGGTTGCAACAAGTGGAGAGATAGAGTCCGAGGTTACTCAAAGAACCAGACCGGTCCGGATGCCCAGGTGGGCACAGAGAAAGCGCTTCGCGCTCAAGGGCGACCGCTTCGTTTATGTTTCAATCCCCCCAAGCCAGCTGTATCGCATGTTCAGGTAGATTGCAAGTCGTCTCAGAGAGAGACCGTCTGGTGTGTCCCGGCGGGCACAGTTCCAGTGCCTGACGACCAAGTTAGATTACCTTGTCAATGCAATGACACCCCCCTCTTTGTTCAAACTGGTCCGCAGCGGATTTCGCGCGTGCATGCAACCCATCAACTGGTGGGAAATCAATTTCATGTACCTGTCCCGGAGCAAATTAGTAAATCACTTATCTAACCTTAACCATGGTTTCGGCACCTTGCCGGACTTTCACAATGCCGATCAGTATGAAGGAGCCTGCCTGCCTGGTCGAGAGTGCGGGGTGCGATATCCGAAGGCATCATGTGACTAAACAGAGTGTCACTTACAGCTGTGGCTGACATTGTTTACATATGTTTTTAACTTTTCTTGCAGCGAGTGTATGCGGAATTGTAAACTTGAGCTTGAATACCGATATGAGGCAACCAAATCTGTGTCAACAAAACCAGTCTGGTGGCATATTATATTCTCGCTGTTGGTTCGTTGGTCCGGCACACCTTGAATTCTGCCGCCGCAGGTTAGCATGTCGATGGTCAGCGGTACGTGCAAATCGTTAGATTACGCTGCCTGCAGCAACGCTCATCTTTGAAAGACAGTCGCAAGGTCATTGAAATAGATGGTTTAAGCCCTATAAATACCGTCGCTTTTCTGCAGGATGAACAACGAATCATAAGTGGCGGAGATGATGGAATGCTTCGATACTGGGAGGTCGAGGGTGGCCGGGGAGTTGGGGCGGTATCGTGTGGAGGTGAGGTCCTTTCCCTCGCCATCTCCAAGGATGGCATGCATATTGTGTGCGGCGCGAAGAATGGATTGGTTACCGTGTGGAACACGACCACACAGAAAAAGGTGGTCGAATTCAAGGGTCATTCTCGCTGGGTTGTGGCTGTGGATATCTCACCCGACTCGAGCACCTTTGGGACGGCTTCGTACGACGGTGGGGCCACTATTTGGAATTTAGCGTCTGGACAGCTCCTCGTCGGGCCTCTGCAGCCTTCCTCTGTCGCTTTGGTGAACCTCAAGTTTTCCACCGACGGTAGTCGCATTGCTACTGCCCTATACTCTCAACGTTCTATTCGTATACATGACACCCAGAATGGTCGCATGCTTCTCAACATCCCCGCGCAACTCAGCTCGGGCGGCAATGAACCGACTGTCCCTCTGGCTTGGTCAAGTGATGACCGACGACTCTTTGTCGTGTCACACGATGGCAATATCCAGTGTCTTGATGCTACCAGTGGGTCTTCACTGTCTCAATGGCCGATACATAGCAAATGCATTCCCGCGTCGATCGCCCTCTCAAACAGCGGAAAGTTTATTGTAGCTTCCGCCGATTCTTCTATTTCATTTTGGGATGCCTCTACCCAATCACAGCTCGGTCCTGTCGTCACGCATACTGGATCAGTACAATCAATCGCGCTCTCATCTGACGATAATTGGCTCGTGAGCGGTGGACGGCAAGGGAAGGTTGTCGTTTGGAACCTCCGGAACGTCCTTCCGGATTCCTACCGTCTTACGCCTGCTAGTAGCTTGAAAGTAGGTGCCACTCTTGTCTGTTCTTACTCGTACTCGTTTACCTAACATGTTCGTCCTTAGGCAGCGCTGTTGCGCCTCAGTCGCCCGGTCGACGAATTATGGATGCAAGATCAGTGGGTGAACGCTGAGATGGCTATCACGGAAGAGATAGAGCGTTCATCGTCGAGTAATCACTGTTTTTTGGCAAATCGTGCGCTTATACGCACCCGATTGCAAGACTGGAATTCGGCATATGACGATGCTCAGCAAGTATGTTATTTGACGTATTCCAGCATTGAATTGTGCTGATTTGCATTGGTCCAAGTCCCTTAAAATGCAGCCGTCCGTCGTAGGTTATATTGCGAAGGCCATGTCATGCGTTGGCAAAGGAGACTCCAAGGCAGGAATTCGTGCGTTCGATCTCGCATTCATGTATTGCAAGCTTGATGAAGTTCCGTTCTTGTTGCTAATCCGCGTATGTACTATATATGCAGGGCATTCACTTCGACTGACCAACAGTATTTGTTTAGTCCATCATCCTGTTTCAGACTGGTGAGCGGGATGATGCAATGATCCGTGTCCACGAACTTGTTGAGACGGCGGTGGACGACAAATTGGTGTTCCATACGGTTCAGGCATGCACATGAGTTCAATTTCTTGAATGTGCAGGACTGATTTTTTTCTCAGGCGCAAATGCTTGTTCTTTTTGGCAACAGTTTCTCGGAGGAAGGTGACTACGAGAATGCAATAAATCTCTTCAAACGAGTACAACTCCAATTGGTATCAAAGCCTAACCCTTATTTGAAGACCATCTCGCTTGTAAGTTCAGCGCACCTTCATGAGCGTGTATGCTTACCGTTCCGAAAGATTTTCGGATGGAAATTCGACGAACTTGCTTTCTTAGCTCGAAGACAACTATGCGAAGCGTTGCATGCCACTGGTCGGATGATGGAAGCTGCGGAGGCTCTTCGTGAAACAACCAGTATTTTGTGTGAGGGAGGCGAGGAAACCAAGCAGTGGATCATGGGTGAGTTTTCTTCACATCGGGTTGACGTATGATATGACGTAGCCCATCAGAGTTTACTCGAAGATGTGTTGCGACGTTCGAGAGTATGGGCGATGCCGCATCGCACTCACAAGCGCATAACGAAGCGATTGAGCAATATTCGGTTGCGTTGTCCCTCAGTCCCACGAATGCTCAAAGTCTTTACCTCAAGCGAAGTGAGGCACGAGCGATAATGGGCTTGTGGGAGGGTGCTCTTAGTGACGCAAATGAGGTATGATTCCTCATGTCTCAACACACCTTCCTAATGTAGCTTGTAGGCGATCACGCTTGACCCTACGTGCCCATGGGCCTACGAAAGACAGCACGCCGCACTCAATGGCGTACGGCGGTTTGATGAAGCTATCGACGCGTTCACTAGCTTTATTTCGGCAATCGAGAACTCACCCGACCAAGGCATCCGTCGTAAGCAGAGCCGTTTCGACAACAAATCTGTTATCAAGATGCTAACATACGCTTAGAACAACGCAATGATTATGTGTCACCGTCGTTGACAGAGGCTGCCATTGATGCCGCGATTCAGGAAGTATTTAAGCTTTGTCCTCTGGTCCTCATCGATACCAAAACTGGCCTTCTCCGCGATGAATCTGAGAGAACCAGGGTTTTTAAAGCAGATTCTCGTTATAAGGAATTGATTTCCTCTGTGACGAAGGAAGCGGATGAAGCCCGCATCGCACAGGTGGTTTCAGAATTTTTCCAATACGTCATGTTTTCCCATACCTGGGAAGGGAAAGAACCATCATTCCAAGAAGTCAACATGGCGAAATCTGTTTGGGTTCTACCCGCATCACCGCTGAATAACAAGCTACGCAAATTCTGTGAAATGGCTCGTGACAATGGTCACCGCTGGGCATGGAGCGATACGTGTTGTATCGACAAGAACACCAGCACAGTGTTGAGTCGATCGCTCGTTTCCATGTACCAGTGGTATGAGAAATCCGCGACAACATTCGCTCTCCTTGCAGGTGTAGGCTCTCCATCGTCGCCAGGTGACCTCACGAACAGCCTGTGGATGACCCGAGCATGGACGCTCTTGGAACTGCTCGCATCCAGGGTCATTCGCTTTTACGATCACGAATGGGAACCATACCTTGGTGATACCCACAGCAATCATAAGGAATCTCCTGCTATTGTACAGGAGTTGGCCGAAGCCCTCGGCGTCGCTCCAGAGATTATCACCAATTTTCGCCCAGGTCTTCTGGGAGCACATGAAACGCTCTGTATCGCCTCCACACGCGCTGCGACAATCGAAGAAGACGTGGCGTATTCCTTGATCGACATTTTATCCAGTGACATCACACCAAACTATGGTGAAGGAGAGGCCGCCCTGGGCCACCTTTTGGAGGAGGTGTTGACTCGTTCGGGCGACATGGCCGTGCTTGCCTGGACAGGGAAGTCGTCTAGTTTCAACAGCTGCTTTCCTGCCTCTATTTCCGTCTACAAGCAACCATCGTATGTGTCACCCCCACTTGAGGAAGACCAGATCGACACCCGGGTGACGACACTCCGGACCACGTTGTCCCAGCAGGATGCGATGACGATTTTTGACCGGATCACACGTCTACCGCCCACGATTGGTGCTCATCGTCGATTACACCTCCCATGCGTCGTGTACCCAGTCAAAAAACTACATCATGAGGAGACCAGATATTTTGCAAAGACCTCCGTTCTCGGAGAGGTGACGTTCCAGACCGCCGACGCCATATCTCTGACGGAGCCAAGCAAGCTATACGTCGTACGTCCATGGATGAGTGGCCTCTTGGACCAGACCGTGACGACCGGTGAGCTTGCGTGGGAGGATGATTCCGAGACCGAGCTCGACGCCGAGTCTGACGTCGACTTTGCTGCGGACATGGATCTCGGTGCCATCAGCAGTGCCCCTATGATCATTTCCAGAGAGAAGCCCTCCAACTCGCCTTCATTGTCTCGGTTTGACGACTATACGCGCGCGTTGCGGCTCATCGCTCGCCTCGAGCAACCGTTTAGTGGATTGCTCCTCCAGAAAACATCCGATGGAAAGTTCAGACGGGTTGCGGCCGAGCATGAGACTATCGTTCGACCTCGCCAGGTGACGCGTGCAAAAGATGTTCAAACGGCTGTGCTGGAGGTGATATAACGAAAGAATATGAGGTTGAGTGCAATTGTCATCACGCTGTATTGATTGCAAGTATAAATAGGATACGCAAATACAATTGTACATCATCTTGGATACCAGGAGCTGCTTGCAAAGACTGCATTATCTTACATGAAACATCGTCCGAAACTATCGATACAGTAAAGAAAGCCATTCTTGAATGTTATAAATTTTTGGTTTTCACGCCAGGCGCTCACTCGATGGTGATGCGCTTAGGCTGCGGCGGGGCTGCACCCTTGGGGAATGTCACGTTGAGAACACCGTTCTCCATCTTCGCTTGAACGTCCTCGGACTGAAGCAATGACGTCAGACGACAACAGGTCCATGCATGTCGCACGACAGCTCACCTTGACGCCCTGGGGCAGAATCAGAGAACGAGAGAATTTACCCCAAGACCGCTCGCGGACGGTGTACCCGCTCTCGTCGACTTGCTGGGTAGAACTCGCCTGTCCAGAAACGATGAGACGGTTCTGGTTGACGTCGATGTTGACGTCCTCCCGCTTGACGCCAGGCAGGTCAAACGTCGCAGTCACGGTGTTTTTCTCTGTATCCTCGAACACGTCCATCCTGCAATCTCATCATCAGTAAGACCAGATAAGGATAGGGGTGTCGATGACAGACCGAGGCTTAAAGTCGCGCCCGGTTTCGGTGATACCAGTAAATGGCCGTGCGAAGCGCGAAGTAAACGCATTGTCAAAGAAATGATCAAAGTCGACCCATGGATCGCGATAAAAGTGCGTTGACAGAGACATGGCGCTGGTTGATAGGACAAGATGCGTAGTGCATATGACCTTTGATTATTTATATCCGAGGAAAGGTATGACGTCGAGAGCCCCTGAGCACGCCACACCTCTGAATCACACGGCAGAAAGCACTCCTCGTCATGAACCCCATACAGCAGCGACCCTCAGCCCCACCTGACGATCGAGCTGCCTCCGAGTTATTCACTCCGAGTAAGACTACACGGTTGCGCTGGAGGATTTGCCAATATTTGAGTCGAGGTACGATTGAAGGCGGAATATTAATGAAAGCGAGAACTGCACGCCGTATGCCTAAGGCTGCCAAGAACATTGGCCATGGGCCCCAACTGAATGCTGATCAGTGCAGCGACCAGGCCAATGATTCATGATGTTCCACGCCGGTGGTCACTGTTTCCTTTTTCAGCATCGTGTCTACGGAGTCGCTGTTTAGTCAGCTTCATGTGCCAGACAGGCATACTGTTGAATCATTCCTTCAACATTTCCGACTCTTGTCCTTCCGTTCCCGGTGCCACAGTATGGATTCACTTTGGCTCCAGTATTGGATCTACGGCGATGACTTTGAAGAAATTCTTCTTGTCAAGATACCACGTACAGAGACCGTCGGAGACCTCAAAAAGGCTATAAAGAACAAGCACTCGGCCACGTTCAGCCATATAGATATGCGTATGCTCGATCTCTACGCTATCGCCATGCCAGAGGACGAACGGATTGAAGCCACGCTCCAGGAGTGGACGTTAGAGGGCAAACGACGTCTTAAACCACGAAGCAAATTACTCGAACTGATTCAATCCGATACCCTCATCATTGTTCATGCGCCCAATCTAGGTACGCCGCATTTACTACAGTATATTTTTTCCCCTTTGACGCAAAACTAGATCTACACGTAGCTAAACACGTCGCCGTCCCAGACATGACCCTCAATTGCTGGATTCGTGGCCAGGACACGTCTCAAATATTTATTGTCAAGATTTCGATCACAGAGACTGTCATGGAACTCAAAAAAGCTATAAAGACAGAGAACTCAGTGGCGTGTCGTGATATTGACGCCAGCGATCTCATCCTCTACAGAGTCTGCTTCCCATGGAATGATAACTTTGAAAGTCTTCTTGGCGCTCATAGCATTTCTAGTTTGGGGAAACCTTTGTGGGGTTTGCAGAAGTTGTCAGCGGTCTTCACTTCACTTCTTCCTGACCAACTCCACCTCATCGTCGGTATGCCAGTGTGACATTCGCGGTTCGAACTTGACTTCAATGACAATTATTCCAGACGGCTTGGCTTTGTCTTTTCAGTGTTGGGTTCGAGGGGCAGATCCTGCACACTCACTTGAAGTCAGAATACCAGTGAGAGCCACCGTCGGTGGCCTCAAAAATTCGATCAAGACGACATATGGCAAAACTTTTGACAACATATCCCCCGATCGCATGAAACTCTACAAGATTGCCACAGACAACACAGTGGAGCTCTGCAAGGTTCTTCGTTCTCCAGAATCGGGTCGATTTCTCAAAAGGAACGAGTATTTAAACGTCTTTGATGACGTTCCTTTTTCTCAGGTGCCACGTGTTGTCGTCGAGCTACTCAGAAAAGGTAAGCAAATTCATGGCGGTATTGGTTTGTACTCATGTAGGCTCTGGATGTTCTATTGCATGACGCAACCTTGCAGCTGTCCCTTCTGCCGAACACCCGCAATTGCATTATATCCAGGCGTGGCATAAAGGTTCGAAGATAAGCCCCTCCGAGCAAGGAGAAGCCTCCAAATTCAAAGATTTACAATTAACCGACTGCCGGATCGGGTGGGCCCGACCCCCTAGTTGCGCTTCGATCATCCCAGTCACCTTACTGCATCCCGTCTTCGGCCAGTTCGTCGATGACTGCCACGTTCATGAGCCCACCAGCGAGGATAATGCCTTTGTTTTCGAACTTTCATCGGAGATGTCAAAGTTCTTCGACGACGAGAGCCAGCGACAGAAAGTATTCATCGACATCTTGCGCAGTCACGACATAGGAATGGTACCTAGCTCTTTTGGTGGCTATCACACCGATGGACATATGCACGTAAACGGCCGTCGATACGCAATCTTGGAGACGAAGTCTGAAGTCGGTTCCAAAGGTGCTGAGCCTTATTGCCAAGCAGTACTTAGCTACATTGGAGCAAGTGAAGGAGAGGTGGCGAAAGTCTTGGAAATGGATGTGTGGTTCAACTTTCCTTGCTTCATAGTCACCCTCTTTGGTGAGTTCTGTCGCAAACCTGGATCTCTCCCCGCTGACAAGACATGTCAGGCCCTCATCTCAGTTTCTCGGGCGCAGTCTGGGCTAGCTGCCCCAATTACCAAATTCTGACCACGGCCCTGCCTTTGTTCTGGCATCGCACCGATACGATCATGCGCCGATCTGCTGCTCGCCATGTCGGTGCGTTCAAAAAGGCCTGCCGATCACTGCGGGAACTGTACGAGAAGTTCGATCAGGCGCCTGGAGACTTCAAGGATTTGCAGCCAGAGTTTCCGCATCCGCGTTGTTACACGAGCTTGGATGGGAAGGAGCAGGTGGGTTTCAAGTATGTGTGTATCCTGGAAGCCACCAAACTACTGTTCGTCGTGGAGACGGATATTGGCGAGCAACTCTGTGTCAAGTTTGCGCGGACATACGGTCGGGAGGTGCATGAGCAGTGCGCAGCCTGGGGAATCTCACCATTGCTGAGGGGATTCGATGTCGTCCCTGGAGGGTGGCACATGGTCGTCATGGATTTTCTCGGGGACGACTACGAATGTCTTCCAGCTATTAGCCGGAGTCGTGATTTCTCGCATGAACAAAAGGAGAGGCTTCGAGACGAGCTTAGAAGGAAGCTGACAGATCTTCACCAGTTGAACTTGGTGCATGGGGACGTGCGTGATGCGAACGTGATGGTGAGCAAGGACCGATCGAGATGGAAGTTGGTCGACTTTGACTGGTCGGGGAAGATGAACGAAGTACGATACCCCATGAACGTGAATCGTGGACCGGGTGTGCAACGACCGAAGGGTGCAGTTGATGGCGAGTTGATTCTCGCTGACCACGACATGGAAATGTTAGGCTACTTCTTCTAACGACTCCAGGCTGTAGGGAAGGACAATGGAATAGCAAGTAGCACGATACAACAGTATAACTTACATAAACGTATCTATGATAATCCACAGCCGATTCGCCATGCATCGACAAAGACGTCCTCATTAGCGTGTCTGCGGTTTGCTCACAGTTTGAGGTGCCTAAGTTGACCTACATTCAGACGGTATCCAATCGCACATCGTGGCCTCGTTGACGCGGCTAAAGCAGAGAGCTGCACACAAGGAGCTCGAGGAGTCGTGGCTCATAGGAGCTCGTCGTGGTACGTGAGGAACTCAAACTCTCTCAATCTCAAACCATCGCGACCCGAAAATGGTACGACGAGCAGTTTAGACAACTCGAGTCCATTGTCGAAGAGCGACGTCACCGGAAGCCTATTCTATTTCCAGTGCAAAACTTCATCTGCACGTACAGAGATGACTATCGCCGAGACGCTCCAACGACTCAACGAGAGCGTTCAGTAGAATTCTATATTCATCGCAGATCGTGTAGCCCATAACTTTCAACTACACACTATGGATTCGATGAAGGAGCACTTTTCTATTGCAAAAGGGTAACAGGGTGTATCGACCAGCCCTGGTGAACCGGTTACGGAGCAGCTCACACACTGAGGTGGTTGCATATCGTTCTGTCGCACTCCGTGCCTACCTCATCTATCACCCGCACGGCATCGTCTCTTTGTGGTCTGTCGAAATCGGACCCAGTCAGCTTGTCCACGAACTGTATGACATAAGGTGAAGATCAAATTTCAAAGTCGTCAATCGTTCTGCTAACGGTGTATCTTGGAGTCGCAAACGGTATCCGGCCGTTGGCGATCTCTCACCTACGCCTTCTCTCTCTCCGACTTGTTCGAGCAACCCGGACTTGTTCATCGGGCCTATGATAGACGGACTCGCGGATATCATCGTCACCGCTGGCCGCGCCTCTTCTACTTCCGCTGTGAAAGGAACGATTGCGTGAGATCCCGGTATCGGATATCAACGATTCTTACCAACGCAGGACAGCTGGCCAAGTCGATCATGTCTGTCCTTTCTGCTGGCTACCAAGTCGAGGCCAAAGAGTCGGAATGTATTGTGCATCATTCAACTGGGCTTGTCGAAGGAGGTCACTCCGAGATCGAAAGTCGGGCAAAACAAGAAGAATACCACGATAGTGACGAACTTGGTCAAGGTGAAGGCTATCACTGGGTAATATGTGGGGTTTGTGCAGTAGCATCAGAATTTTCTAAGCGCTCTTCGAGTGCTCGTAGAGCACTTAAGCGAGGACTATTTCCGTCGGGAACTATGTGGACCATGGTGGGTAAAGGGCATTTCTATGTCTAGATCACGATGGCGATGAATGTATCTTGATCTGATCGTCGTATCAGACACCCTCGAAACGATGAACCCTGCTCGCTCCAAGACCCGCTCATTTCGTTGTGATGCATCACACTTTGAGCGTTCTTAGGGACCTGAATTTGAATTTCTTGAACAGCATGCTGAAAGAACGCGGGTTTGGGCCGTCACGGTATCAGTTGAACCCTGGTCTCATTTAAATATGGTATCGGTATCGGGTGACCGGGACGAACCGGATTCATGACTTTGGCAATGCTAGCGTTCCTTGGTGGGCTGCGTGCCTCATTAGCACAGCACCGCTCCCAACGAGGGTGGAGAACATTGACCCTTGCTCTCTCGTAGCCAATCAATGAAATTATCACATAGCCGCAATCCACAAATTCTGACGCCGATGATGATTTAGAAGGTATGCAACCACTCAACTCCTGCATGTACCATTCATGTGACTATAGATGTATAACTGTCATACCAGGGAATGCATCCGGTGTCCGTCACTTATAAAACTGGTCTAGTGGAGTAATGCCCGTAGCGTCTTCCTATCCATCGTACTCCTGACCGGCTTTCAATTTCAGCCTTATAAAGATTATGTCCTCTGATCTCCAATCGACCATCATGGCGATTCACGGAGACAACTATGTGTCTCGTACGCTCATCTCCACTTCTAGTTGTCAGTCGTCTCACAGGCTTTCATAGTCGCTGTTCTAACTGCTGCCGGATACGATTACAGTAGGCTGCTCGCTCCGTTCCAATGTAAGCTATAAGATAACGTCAAGTTGTCGCCAGTCCTTGTCTTCCCAAAAGAGGTCCAACTCGTTTACTCTCTGTCACGCACAAAACGTCTAGCTGATTAATGATTGATACAGATAGAATACATCTGGGTCGGTCACAACCGTTCCTGAGTTGACATGCACATTTCTGACAAGAGCACAGCACAAGCCTTGGTCCTGGGTTTCGATCATGTACCTTGTTGTGCGTACCTAAATTGCGGTTCACAACGTACTAGGATGACTTCTGACAAGGCTTCTATAGGTTCGTTATTGTGGCCTATACAATTTGGTGTGAGCCCATGGTTGTTGTTGTGCATCCACAGAACACAGATCTTAGTTGTGTGCTAGGAATTTATGCCTATGTAAGTTTCGATTCTAACTTTGAGCCGATCGAATGTTGACTGCAAAGAAGTGGGGACTAGTTTCATACACGGTCCTGTAAAGGTATGTTCTTGGCAACTAATGATGTGCCGTGAATCATTGTTTCCTCCAGATGTACGTAGTTGGCCCGCTTTCATTACCTTGCATCTAGGATGAGCCTGATACTGGTGAAACAGGTGTGAGTATTCACTTGCAGCGTTTTATTTACTTTCTATTCACGACCACTCAAAGGCAAAATACTTGTCATCAGCAGTGACTGGGCATACTCCCTCTTCCTCACTGCCGCCGAAAGTGAGTCACGAAGTGCCCTGATGCGGACATGTATCTTGACGGCAATTTAAGTCATGATGATCCTGCGCGTACGGGCGATGTATGACCAATCTACGATAATCCTCGGCATGCTTCTCACCATGTTCATCGTCGAAATTATATTCGTGTTGGTTACCAATGTCTTGTATAGCATGCCAAACAATTATCCATGTGCGTAACCTCGGCATCAACAAATACAGGACACGCTAACAAGCGGTCAGGGGTCACCACCATCAAAGTACTCAAATATTCATTCTGCAGAAACCAAGCTACGTTCACCATTTTTGGTAACGTGGCTGAGTTTTTGCAAATGGCGTTTGGTGCGGTATTGTGCATGCTGGCCGTCTGGCAGTTCGTTCGACAGTCACTTGAAATGTACCGCGTCGCAAAACAGTGGCAACTCAGTGGGTATATGAATCTACTGGTTAATCACGGTATCCTTTACTTCTCGGGGTACGTCCAATTTCCAGCCCTACTCCTCTGTCGTGAACTACGCGAAAAACTTGTATCATTGACGGAGTTCTGGGTCGCTAAAGAAATTCTGTCACAGAATCTTCTTACAGAACCTCGTCAACGTGCTGGAAGACACCGGAAAACTCCCAAATGCTGGTTGGGTGTTCATCCTAGCAACTGTCATGGCCCTTCTCCCTCTGTATGTTTTGACCCCTCGATTCATTATCAGCATTCGGGAATTCGCAGCTCAAAGGAGATGTGGAGAAGGGATCGATGGCGGGTTTGGCATCTCTACGCCATCCGGCCTGAGTCGCGTTGCTGAGAGACCGATGGCGTGCATAGCTGGTGTGCAAAGCGAGGTTGCGGAGATCTTAGAAGTGAATGACGGACAAGAAGAGGGGACCGGAGACATCGAGCTGGTCCCAAGAGAAGTCGGGTCCGCTCATTCAGTGTAGTCAGAATCTAGTTTCCAGAGTAACACTTCTCTCATATCGTATGCCAGCGATGTTTCGAAGTGATTATACCTCTAGCATAGAAAAACCATGCAGTATATTTGAACATGGTACGGTCAGTGGACAACGCAAACGAACAAGGGTAGTTTCCCATCGCATTGATGTCAACTCACGGTTCAGAGTCAACATCTAGTGTGCGTGTTGGGCAGTACACATACACCACATCAAGAGTGAGAATGAAGATCGCCGTTGTACGCAGATTCCGGAAGCTGCATGTCATAACTTGACTTGTTCGGTCGTATTCAGAAAGTAACTTATTAGTAAACTAAGCAAGCCATTCGACCTTCAGGATGGGTACCCCGTTTGGTTAGCGCGTTAGTAGCGTTAAATATACATTTTTGACCATAGTCCAATTACACCTCTTAAAAGGCTTGCTGTGAGCCGCCGGATGATAACGCAATCGTAACGTTGTTCTACTGCTTTGCAGATGTGTAGTTCCAGAGGCAATGCGGAACGTGTTCACCAGAGGCCACTATTGAACGTTGATAGCCAATGCTCGATTTATCGACTCGGGGTCCCAATGGTGACGTGGCCGTCGCGGCGATTGGATGTCTTACACTTTCCAGAGACGCCGGCTGAGCAGCCGAAGCTTGGCACCAAAGGCCCCCCCAAAATGTAGCGCGCGTATGCCGGTCAAAATTTCAACCCGGTGTAAGTCGCTTTTTGACACTCCTGGCCACCGGAAATACTGACGTCGAACAGCCCATGATTCATGCATTATGCTAATCTCAGGTTGTTGCGAGTGCGATATGTACCTGAACATATGTGCGACACGTCACAGCTCGAGGAAGGGCTGTGCAACGGCGCTTCACTACTGTATAACCGCCGATCGACCACGCTGACCTTGACAGAACGTTGACCTACAGCATGGCATCTCGAATTAGTATCGACCTTGAGCCGAAATATATGTGACACCAGTCTCCGCGCTCGGAGTCCTCGCTGTACCAGGTACTCAATCT
>JBBPLQ010000320.1:0-27396 GCA_038089855.1 Royoungia palumana
CGGTGGAACCTTTCGCTATACCATCCTGGACTAATCCAATGCCCTCTAGGAGCCCTTCATTGCCAGTCCACCAGATGCCAGGGGGATCTCCACCCACCTCGGTATGAGGTCCGCTTCCATTCTACTTCCCCCCAAATTTATTATTTATACTATAGCTTACATCACGAACTAAAACAAGCCCACCTTTGACGACCGTTCAACCTTTAGTCCCCCCATCGAGTGTACCCGCAGCCTCAGCTGCCAGTGGTGCCTCATCTGGTGGTGCTGCTGAAATTCTTGAACAGGTTGGACTACTGAGAGACGAAATCGCGCGCCTGCGTGAGCTTCAAACCCAGAACCGAAATGTTGCTGAGCTGGACTCAGAGGCACCACCTGAATACTACCGGTGAGACTGATATTCGGTTGTCATATCTGGGCTTATGTGCCACTAGTTAGTGTACATAATCGAGCCCCAATTTTTTTCGCAGAGGGCTAATTACACAACTGATGATTACGCTGGTCTCTGGGGGAGTGTGGATCACTGATAGGTTTTTGTCTCCCTTTGGTCCTGATTGGTGTATCAAAATTTGGTTCGTGCACCTAAGCCCATGCCATCTTAGTTGGGTGTGTTGTACTTCTACCGTGTCCGCATATGGTGTCCGAGTCCTCTCTTCTTACCTTTCATTGGACTGATCACTGAAGGGAAACTTCTCACTGCCAATGCCGGTGCCTGGGAAGATGCAAGTCACATTGCACTGGCATGATACATCCTAGCTTCGTATTTTCAAGTATTACGATCATGGCACGGGCTTATTGTGCCGATTAGCAACCATCTGGTTCTCTGAGTAAAATCAATGATTAATCATGATGGGAAGATGGGTATGTAGTAGCATGAGGTAACAGTTTATCATCAGCCATATGTCTGGAGTCCCCTCAAGTTTGGCACGATGCAAATGTTCCAACCGGCAGGAAAACCGAACTTTGGATACGTATGGAGATGAAGGCAGAGACCGTCGCGTCTTTCAGTTTGAACTTCGGCATCTATATATTTATCCGTGTACTTAATATGATCGCCGTAAAGATGCGATAGGTTACAACCTGCAGCTGAAACTGTTTATGGCTCACATACTAGCCTGATCGCACTTGCTACACCCTCCCATTGTGCAGATTTGCCCATTCAAAGTCACTCTTTGGAAGTCACTCATGATCCACTCTAGGCCACGAATGGCCAGCATCTATTTCGTTGTATTTTCCCACCTTACCTTTGCCGCTCTCCAAAACGTGACCGTCGACGATGGGGTTCTAGTAGGCTCCATAACACCCCAATACCTGCCCTCCACGTCATACTGGAATATCGGCAATAATTGTTCCAAGTGCCTTGTCAAGCCGGATCCTTCTAAAGCGTACAACGGCACTTGGCACGACGCGACGTTCAGCCCGGACAGTGATATTTCCCAAGAGATAGAATTTACTTTTGTAGGCAAGCTCAAATTTCTCTGGAGTTTTGTTCTAGACGTCATTCATCTCATTCCTCACGAACAGGGAGTGGAGTATACATATTTTTCATCATCGCAAACGCCGTACCAGGTGCCACGACCCTCACAGATCTTGATTTTTATATGGACGATGCCCCTGTCGGCACATATGTACATTTGCCAACAACGAGCACCGAATATCAATACAACGTGCCAGTTTATGTCAATGAGTCTGTCGCACCCGGAAAGCACACTGTGACGATTGAACCTGTTCGTTCTCCAGGATATTCAGTCTTGATGTTGTTCGACTATCTGATTTATACGTGTGTCCAATTCTCTTATCTCTCGTGAACACACTCTCAGGTCGTGGTCTTTGCTAGTACAGGGACGGATGACGAAACGACGACGTCTCCGTTCGTCTCACCATCAACAACAGCAATCTCAGGTGCATCGTCGACCTCACTGGGAACGGGAGGTACGACTTCGAGAGAAAGTGCTGCCGCTATCATTGGAGGGACAGTTGGTGGCGTTGTTGGCCTCGTTCTCGTGGCCGCCTTGTTGCTCTGCTACCGAAGACACCAGAGACGTAACGTAAAGCGTGGTCAATTATTCCCATTGGATGAGGGGCCTGGACTATTGGGGTCGGCTCCTTTCCATGACATACCTCTGCGGAGTACCTCACAGGTGCCTCTGGCAGTGACAGGCCCTCCCGCCCAGGTAGGCGTGGTCTTCCTTACGTGAGTTATTAATTCAGCTCGATTCGACTTTGGTAGCGCGAAACAAGATATGACGCGGACACGTCGCCAAGGACGTCGCATTCCACGAGCGCTCCGATCTCCATCGACCCACCTTCTACTGCTTCTCTATTCGGTGGTAGCAATGGTCTTAGGCAGCAGATCGAGCAGCTTAGGACCGAGATATTCCGTCTTCGTCACCTGCAGATTCGAAACCGGAATCCAGTTCATTTGGGGACCAAGCCAGCCTCGGCGCCCAAGCAGTGATATTAGTTGAGGCGGTGTAAATTTTTCTCGGCTCAAGTATTCATCTCCAGACCCTCCTATCTATAATCAGAACTCGGGCTCTTCGGTTCGTCATTCCGCTGGACCGGACGCATTATCTGTGCTATGCAAACGATGCGAGTTGAGTGGTTGCACAGGCGGAAGTCAGGCTGTAGGCTTCGCAAAGCACGAGGAGCATATATCCGGGGAATCAAACTGTTGGATGAGCGGTGTGGCATTGTGCCCACCACGAGCGTTCTACTCGGATTTGGAACTTGGCAGTACACCGCCGGGCGGGCAGTTGTACTGTACCCCATCAACCACTGAAGATTTTAAGCCTCGCCCAATTCCTGTTGCGACATATTCCAAGAAGGCGTGCCTCAGAAAGAATCAGCCCGCTCGGAGCAACTCGGGTGATCATAATAATCATCCGTATCATCTGTATCGTCCTCCCCATTCGCATTACCATGTATACAACCATTCCCATACTTCTCTTCCGTCCTTCAAAGCGTCACTAGAGTCGTTGCTGAACCAATACTGGTAGCCGCATATACTCTTTGCGACCTGATTGCCTGCTGCAAACCTCCTACTGGATGTCCGAAATTAAATCAGCTGTATCCCTGGTGGAAACCTTCCGATCCATACACCCTCGTCCTCGTCTCTCAAGTACTGCATGTGGATTATTCAATTTGAAACTAAAGTCTTAGACTTGTGCCATTAAGTTTCGATACCTGATTCTTTCCTTTCGATGACGGTCTGAAGGCCGCAGGCACAACATCATTTGCCAATGAAATATGCGCCTCTACAATGGTCTTGTCCTGATCAGAATGCACAGAGTTCCATGATACATCTATACTGTGTGTAACCAGGTATCAAAATCTTTCACTGTGCCTTCCACTAACGCCCGCCAAGCTGGTATGACATCTATGACGCTCGGGATCCTGAACAATGCAGCTCTCA
The DNA here is from genome assembly GCA_038089855.1 of Royoungia palumana. Taxonomy (NCBI): domain Eukaryota; kingdom Fungi; phylum Basidiomycota; class Agaricomycetes; order Boletales; family Boletaceae; genus Royoungia; species Royoungia palumana. Next base: position 3,413 of record JBBPLQ010000320.1, read on the forward strand.
CAAAGCCATCCATAATCACACTCCCCCACAAGAGCATCCATGCCATCATCCACAACCACCCACCCAGCCCGCATACTTTTCTGCCCGTCAACTCCTTGAATGTCTGCTCCGCTAAAACCCCTGGAGCCATCATGCCAAAACCAACCAGCATTTGCCAAAGTTCGATCGTAGGGTCGATCGAGTAGATGCCGATGTAGTGATACATCCCGGAAGCAAGGAACGCTCCCACTACGAAGCCCGCCCGACCAAAGATGAAGGACAACGGGTATCCACCCTGGATGAGGAACATGTGCCGAAGCCACTGGTGCCAACTGCGTCCCCAGAATTTGGACAACGATGTAGCACACCAAGATGCATCGAAGCCAGGGGGCCATTGAGCGGGATCTTGTCCGAGTATAAGGACCCCCAACAGAGTTGATATGTCGTAGTACATTTGGAGGTAGCCATATATTGTGAAGTAGCCAATGATGGAGATGAGACTGGATCGGAAGTATCGTATATGGAATGGTAGAGAGTCGTCGAAGATGGTCGCACCCGAGATGGTACCGAGACCCACTGGAGAGAACGCGCAGAGAGCTCTATGCAGAGTGCCGCAGAAGGATGCATGGACGATCGCAGATAACGCTACATTGGAGACGAATCCAACGCGACCGGGTGGACGAGTTTCGCGCGGAACGTACAATCCACGTGACCAATTCCAACCATGACCGCGAAATGTCAAGGCCAGATCGAAGACATCCATGAGAGTTGATGGCGGACTATTCGTAGCGCGGAGGTGTCGTACGAGAGGCTCTTTTACCGACGCCCAATAAAGTGCACGCGTAGCAATCATCAGCATGGGGTTCTGGTATGGAGAAGCTCGGGTAAAGCGCAAACGACTGGGTTGTTAGAGAGTGGACTCACTGCTAAGTCGTTCTCGAATTTTTGCCCAAAATAGAGGGATACATCCACCGAGACCGACGCACGCAACGCAAACAGCGCAAGTATCGGCCAGCAAGATAATCGGAGAAGTCGTGTCTGCGGTTTGATGACCAAGAACGCCATCAAGAAATATAGGAAAAGAGGAGGTAGGATGTATGATGCAAACGTCACAACATTAATGGGAGCTTTGACCGGTGGCACACCAATGGCGGCCCACACGGAGTGCAGGGGGAAGGACATGACCCTGCGCGTTACGTTGTTTGTTTGCTATAGCGATCTCTTGCCAGCATCCTTAGTAATATACATACTTGATACGCCGCAGACTTGAAAAATTCCTGTTTCTGTATTTCTATCTTGTTGAGTAAGGGTTTGTTTCAGGTCATTGATCTGGTGACAAGTGAACCAGTGAACGCCTTATGGACCGTCGATACATTAGGAAAGTGCTGTGGTTTTGCATTCGGATTCCGCGCAAGAAAGCTCAAGTACTATAGATTGTTTCGCGTGACTACCCTCGGGATCTCCCGGAGTCGAACCTGGTGCGTGAATGACTGCCATTATGACCCAAGAGCTGGATGTTGATCTATCTGGGAAATGAGTGAGTATTATATGCTGCAATTTTACGATCTAGTACAATTTTCGACTGATCAATCACTTCGCGTGGCAGCTCTGCACGACTACCAGTGTTCGTCTTGACTTGTCTTTGCCAACGGAATACCGCTAGAGGAAAAATCCGGGAAGTTGGAGCAGAACTTTACGTCGAATTACTTCAAACTAGCACTCGGACGGAAGAAAAGGTGGTCAAGCAAAAAGTTGGTTTGGAAGAACGATCATCAACATGTTCGCACATCAACCTATGTATCGGGTGACTGGTGGTCAACACCGCAGGCTAGATTACACATCCCGAGTAGCGCACAATTCACCTATAATAAATACGTGAGCCTCGATTCATCCTGTACAACTAGCGATGTAGCCGCTTCCTCAGTTCCTGCAGCTCGTCGTCCCTGATTTTATAAGTGTCTATGAGCTCTTTGATCTTATCCAGTACCTGGTTACGTTTTCCAGGTATAAGAGCTAGGTTCACGTCAAAATTGCTGATGTCACGATGGACGCTATCTTTATGCGCTTCTTCGTGCGCTTGCACTGCAATCTTGACCACGCCCGAGTCCACCACGCCGGCCCCAGTTGACACCAAGAGAAAGATGATTTGCATGATGCACGTCAAGTCCACGATATACGCCATGAACCGTCTGACAGTGTCCTGGCTGCAAGAAAGAGCCGGTTCGGGAATTAACATCTCCCTCGAATTATGCTTCCAAGATGTTACTTACGAAGCTCGGTATAAGTCATGAGCCAACTTTGCGAGAACAGCAACCCCTGCGAAAGGAATAATAATGGGAAGGGCAGTGCCCGCTGATCCTGCGACGGTCCCGACAATTGTTACGACGGCAGATATCAAAGAAACGTTGGCTCTCCTAAAATGGAGATGAGTCAAAGAGACGAAAGCTACTAGTGACATGCTTCTGTTACTCACATAGTAGTCCAAGTGTCTCCGATTTTCCTGAGTTTCAGGGTCTGCGTACTGAGTAACCTTTCCTTGAAGTCATCCTTGTAGAGGCTCTGTAATGATCAAATTCAACGCCATCAGAAAGAAGTGAAGGAGCGCGTCTCACATTATCGGGATTGTGGAAGTTCCAGACTGTAATAATATCTTCATGGATTACATGCAGACATTCCTTAACAGTGTGATTTTGAAAAATCGAACTCGACGTAAGCGCCTTCCAGTATTCTACGACCATCTTCAGCGGACAATACGTTTTTGAGCTAAAACTCACTCTTTTCTCCAACACTGAAATAGGTCGAGATTTAAGAAGGGTCAAGGACGGAAACTAAGGGAAACGCACGAGATTGTCAGTGCGATCTTGGGAGCGATGCTCACTCGCTGAGCAATCGTTGCAATGTAGCTTGTCGCTTCATCTTTGACATATTTTTGGATATCTTCTGTTGTCACGTCGACAAGTTTGGAGAGCGTATCTTCGTATCCTTCAAAGGCTATTGTGATCATCCTGTCAGAGAACCACGCAATGTGTTGTTTGGACATACTAGAAACAGCTACGTGCGACAAATTCTCGTCCCCAGCTGCCTTGTGAAGACGCTCAAAGCAGAGCTTCTCCAACGAGTCTGACAAGTGTTTGCTCATTATCGCATCGTTTCCTTGTTCGCCACGGCGCAAAGCCTCCACCCTTAAGTTGTTGGCGAGTAAATCAAGCTTGGTATACACCACCACAAGAGGAACTATAATTCGCATAAGATAGATATTTGGTGGCAGCTCGTAACATACTATTTCCCAGAATTTCTTTCCTGTTCTTCAAGAAATCCTCTACACCAAATTCCAAGAGACGACCACTAGCAAAAGGTGTCGGTAGACAAAGCCTGTAACACCTACTTAGCTACCCTTGTTTCTGATTAAACTGCTTACCAGACCGCGTGCAATTTGTCTTTCAAATCTTTCTTGCCCCTTCGAGTCGAAATAAAATCATAAACACTTTTCACGTGTTCTTTGGAGGCAGCTTCAAAACCACAACTGTCATGGACAACGAAACGCTGGTTTTCGGGTGCGGTATGCTCTTGGTCAATATCGGCTCTACCACGTGTATCACCGGATATATCCTTGGCCAGGTTGTTAATATTTGATATTGTGTTCTACACTTGGTGGAAGTGACATACCAAGCCGGGAACGCCAAATACAGTTTTTATCAGCGAAGACTTGCCTACGCCAGACTGCAAAAACGATGGGTTATCTTCCCTACTCGGAGTCTGAATATCAGTACCTGTCCGATAATCAAAACTCGGAACCTCAGGGGATCGTAAGATTAACGCTACATCGAGAGCTGTTTTGGCTTACCGAGTGCAAGCTGCCACAGTTTCATTGACGGTCGGAAGTAGCTGGAATGTATACTCAACATCGATGTAGATCAAAGATAGATCAGCTCACCAGTTGTAGGCCAACCACTATCTCGATCTTCCTCTCGGTCTTGCGGTACACTGCCACCTTTCAGACGGTGCGATGGTAATCAGTGTGTAAGCTTACGCCGCTTCCCACACTCCTCCTTTGTTTCAGAAAACATTTGTTGTGGATTCGCGTCAATGATCACAACACTGCCAGGAAAAATGTGGCGGAAAGTTGCCGCTACCGAAATCTTTTCATTGAATGCCACTTGTCTGCATTGGAATATCAGTATGTGCGCTCGTACCACATCCGAACGAAAAATTACAGAGGCAAGTCAAATCTTTCCTCGTGACCACGACCTGGAGAAATGCATTGACGAATTTGTTTCTGCACCCCACCCGCTTTAAGGGTAACAGATTGGACTTCTTTGTGGGATTGGCCGTCGACGTTGACGCCCAGGCCTGATCGAAACATCAGTCTGAAGATTGCGTATGGTTGGTCAAAATCAGATACTCGATATCCACAGCGATTGTGGCAATTCGAACTCGTCGTGCGACATGCTAGAGAGTAAAGGGCAACTTGTAGTGTTGGCTTCTCGTTGGAATGAGCGAGGGCTTCCATGAAGCGAAGGAGCGCTTTTGGGTCCAATGCATGCCCCATCCGCGAGGCATCACCGCGTGATCCAGGATCCGTGAGAAATAATCGACTTGAAAGTCCAGACCAACATGGCAGTAAGGAAGGGAAAACGTTGGGATCGACGAATCAGATGAGCAACCTGCAATGCTGATCAACCCTCCTCCGGAGAAATGCCAGTGATATAAATACCAACTCTCGTCTATCGTGTGGTCAAAGTCATAGTATCAGTGGCATCTCAGTTGTGGGATCAAGTCAGGCGCTGAGCGGCCTTAGGCCGTTTAGGCGCCTAGTAGGTAGCCACGTCTGTTTGGTTGTATATGTAGAAAGATTACCTCTCCCTCGATTCAATTGTCGCCCAATTATCGATGCATTGCGAAGAAGCTCAGAACATGACTTGGAAAGGCACTCGAAGGTCAAAATAAGACACTCTGTCCTGACAGGAGAACCAATGCTCGAATTAGAGAAGGAATCCATACTCTAGCTTTGGAATCACCTTTTGCTCGTTTTGAGTCGGTCCACGATGAACTCGGATTCGGAAGTCACAAACGCTGTGGCCAACGGACAGTTACACCATTTCTTCTACTGAACTTATATTTTCTTCTTTACATGAACACCACAAGTCGCACTTGAACGCTTTTGTGCGGTAAGGATTCTTTGTGACATACTATATCTTTCGAATTTCATTTCCAATGCTTCGCACGCAAAAGTCCTCGTCGTACAAATTTATAGCACAGTCAAAAACGATGCTTCCCCGACGAAGAAGGCACATCAATCACTTCTCCGCTACACGCTTCTGATGCGCTCCGCAGCATCATTTACGTCTACCTCGTAGCAGACCGTGATGTGTGTATTCCGACTGCTATCAACCAATCACCGAAAACATACGCCGCTCGTTCTGGGATGTTCGAAACAGCCTCTCTACGTCTCTAATATCCTTTCTACGAGTCACGGTGACCACGCAGGGACTGTTTCCCATCCACCAGCCCCACCACATGACCTGCCCACGGGCTTATTTTGTTGCGCACTCATTCAAGAACGAGTTTTCGCGAATCTCTGCCAACGATCATGCGCGTAACAATTCCATGCTACAGCCAGATCGAATATCCACGCTTGACATATATTCCGATACTCTTCGACACATACGGACGTACGACACTGCCTCGTACATCATCAAAGTATGCGGAGTAACTCCATCCTTTGAAACGTCTGTATGATACTGACCTCGGCCACCCGTATGTCTACGAACAAGATACCTCAGGCTATGATGTCCCATAGTCGAGCAGTCGTTATTGATCTACTTTGTCTATTCCCAGTCTCTATTCCAGGGCTGTGCAGGAGGGTCCATGTTTATAGGCTTATCCCAACTTTGATCGGGTACCTCTACTAATAGACGGTAAGCATGGTGTGCTCCCGTCTCGTCGTGGACATATAAACTGAGGGGACTAGGGATCCTTCTCACGGAACACTGGCAGGGGACTGTGGGCTCATGTGCCACTGCAAACATATGTCCGATGCTCGTTTAGGACTCAATTTTAGCCATACCTATGTCATGGTGCGACGTTAAATATTCTGGGGGGGGAGGACATAATTGCCACAACCGTGGGGATCAAACCGCGTTGTCAATTAGATGGGAGCTGGGCTGCGCACTGTACACATGGTGAAACCGCACTTGTACCACCATCATTCATGAACGACGGCACAGCGGACGTGAGTCGGCTTGATTATCAAGGGAGTCCCCCGCCGATGTGAACCAACGATTCCGGTCCACCCCCGTCACAGGCGGGTTGCTGACAATGTCGAGTACCCAACGCGCCACTTATAGTGCGCGACGGTCATCGCACACCGAACGTCGCATGGACTCACGAGTCGTTAGCCACTGGGAGGTTTCAGCTGTCAGGCATTAAACGAATCAGCGTATATGCGCACTGCTCGGTGATCCCCACATCTCGTGCGCTATTTTCGTCTGTGACCGACGTTCCTCGACAAAGAACAAAGAGACCGATATGGTCACTGAGCCACTGATCATCAGATCTGGGCCCCATCCCTTGTTTGACGTGCCCTACGATATGCGTGGAGTGGCATCATCGGCGAACTATACAATGGTACGACTCAGCCATGTGAGTTGGCTTTGCGATTCCAGGCACTGTTACCACCTTGGCGTATCACTGAATCGAGAATAGAGAGGTAGGCATGGTCGCCAAAGGTGCTTGCAGGCCATCATACATGTACCTGTGCTCCATTTCAATCTTGCCAGTGCGATTGATGACTCACGATAAGCGGTGTTATCGGTGAACGACCGGTCCACGTGCATGAAACGACCATGATAGCGTGGACAACAGGAATCTTGCAGACAGTCGGTGTCGATAAGCGTCCCAGCGAGGGAAGCTTGTGGGCTCCGTGAATGATGAGAGCTGCGCATGGCGTTCGATTACGCGAGTATTGATATGGATATACGACTGGAGATGTATCTAGTGCTATGGAATTAGCATATTCAAGCTGATGACTTTGGTAATCCATATCATGATCGTCACGTCACCTCGTATTCTCTGGACAAACAGGGAGAGGGAAGGCCACTCACGAACTATCGTATCGTATCCCTTTCCATCAGACTCTCATTTCTTGTCCCCCGTGACGAGGGCGGGGTCCATCATCGATGGACTGCGTGCCAAATCACGTTTTGATAACTATACGAGTTTGTCTGATGAGCATCGCAAAAAGTCTCAAATATGCCCATGCCGATCGATAGCCAGAACACACATCCTTGGCGAGTGGAGGGTCTTCAAAATGGCATCCATGCGACGAGAATGGATACGGCGATGCGCATAGGATGTTGTGTTATATGATCTGTGCCATGACTAACGTGGGGTCGACTGCCTTGGCCGTGGGTGAGCGCTTGAGCGCTTGAGCCATCACACGAGTTCGAGTGTGTTTCCCCGTCTACGTCTCCTCGGGCCTTACGATATCGAGAACCACTTCGCATAGCGCGCCCCCCAGATCGGACCGAGAGCGTTGGCCAAGCATCGTTTTGTCAGCGAAACAACGTACGTTGAATGGCACCGTGAATTGCGGCTTGGGTAACCCGGCGATCAAAACTTGCTGTCGTGGGTCAATCCCGCCTGAAACAAGGCGTCTGTGGGCCGCAACACGTACGTGAAGCGGTACGGTGACTGTATTGGCCGCCGCTGGATGTGCAAGGTGCTGTAGTGGCGGGAGGCGATGAATCGGGGTAGCCGGGATGTCTCTAGAAACTCAATAGTCCGGTGCCACTGGCAAGATGTGGGGTCATTGTACGCCGTCCAGGAGCCGATGTCGCCTTGCGCTGCTCTGCTAGGATTCCTGGGCATTTCCCCTGGCATTTCCCGACTCTCTTTCCTTCGCATTTCCCCCTTTTTGGCAGGTGATGTTCTGGACTGGCTTGGCTGCGAGGTGTAACAGTCTGAGGCACTAACTTATGTTTCAGCCAGTGAACGTTCATCTCTTCCCCGAGGGGTTGCCGAGTTCATGTGTTCGGCGGAACCGTTGATTCTCGCCACCGTAGACCATTCTGTGGTCAGTGTATATGATCTGAACGTTGGGTTCAAGTTGCTCGTATGCGAGCCTGTTGCCCTAGATCTCTCCACGATGTTCCCTCGGGGGCTGTACCTTGTGCTCACCAGAAACATTCGGTTTTTCTTGGAAAAATTTCAGTTCGTTCCTGTTTCGCAGCTGAAAGTCATTGCAAATAGCCACAGAGTAGAGTACCGGGTCAGTTACAGATTGCATGCCAGACCGGCTTTGGTCACATGAGCGTAGTCACCCACGTCCTGCGGGTTAATTTTTGTTTCGGATGCTTCACGCTCGGCGAGAGGAGCGGCAAGTTGAGTGCCCGATGGGCTCCAGGGCTGGTGTGATGGAGGCGTTAGACAGTGTACCTCGATGCTCTGTTTCGGAATCGGATCAATTTTCCGGTCGAAAAAGAGGGGGTTGCGTGGCGGTTAAGCAATGAACGCTGTGACAGACTGGGCCACTGAGTCTACCAAAGTGCGCATCCCCCAATAACTCTGCTGGGCCATGCCTTCAAACCAATGATATCTCTCAAAAGGCATTCGAACCATTTCCTTCTTTTTCTCATCGTTGGTATTATAGTTAACTTGAGACGCTCTGTATCTAATCTCGTACCGTTCGACTCAATTAAGGGTTGCCCTTACCCCACTCGACTTCCTCCCGCGTACGACCACGCTCGGGTAGCTTTGATGACCCCGTCCCTCCAATGCAAACCAGCACCCACACCTCCCGTCCCCCCATACTCCCCCCGGTCGACTCTCGCAGCCCTCGCCATTCCAACCACAACGCAAACTCGAGATGCTCCTCGAAACATCGCCAAAAGACCCCGTCCTCGCGGGAAGCCACGGTCCCCACGTGCAGTCATCGCCCATCACCAATACCCAAACCACGCACTATCCCAAACAGCCAACGGTCGATCGTCGGCCACGTCTCCAGCTCCACCCCAGCCCTCTGGAACAACCCTGCGAGCAAAGAACCTACCAAACTCACATTTTTGTGCCACTGGTCACTGGCACACCAACGAAGAAGAGAGAATCCGGCTCCGGTATTAGTACGTACTCGTTGATGTACCCTTGCCGCGTGGCGTTCATGGACATGTAGTGACAAACGGATCAGATGTTCTCCCTGCTTCACCCCTCCCCCAACACCCACGATGGTGTCAAGCAAGCGGCGACTGTGCCCATCCCTGCAGTGGTTCCCCATCATCCCCCTTATCCTGCCCAAAATCCTCGGGGTCAACGCATCCGTCGCCAACGTGGACTCGCAGATCGCTACAAGGATGGAAAATGCGTCGAAGAATGGGGATCAGGTCCCGAGGGCCTCGGGACAGTATGTGATCGGTGTCGAAAGAAGATTAAACGCGTCGAGAGGCGAGGCACGATCGAATCTCAGAATCAATGTCAACAATCCCAGTCACACATCGGCCAGCAGCCCACCCTCGGCAACCTGATTCGTGGACATTCGATCTCTGCATGGGAATTGTGCATGAGGACGGATACGATGCCCGTGGCAATAGGGATCGGATCAAGGGGAACGCAGCTCATCGGACATGGGACCCAGATGCTCTCGTTCACTTCAAAAGACAGACGTGATCGAGAGCACATACCGAACGTTATCGGTCGCACCTTCCCCTTCACATGCATCCCGGTCGGGTAATTCTCAACGAGAACCGTCCTCTCCACCCGCCATCACCACGTTGCAAACAGACGACGATAAGCTCCATCGACGAGGAAGTGCAGATAGGGGGCGATTGCACGCCGACGATGGGCTTGGAGTGGATCGCCCATCGATTCAGGGACGCTCGTCGGTGGGCGGACGACCCGACCCACTCGGAACGGGCGATGTGGGCTGTCGACGGCGCGTGGTGGGTGTGACGGCGTTCGTTGTACGTACACCCTCCGCGAGCTGGTGCTGCTGGTCTCCCTGCGATCGGTGTAAGACGAGGACGATTCGCCGTGTGCTGGACGGTGGGCAAAAGACGTTGAGCCTGATCGCGTCCGTCGTACGTCGCTGGGATGCGTCGTCGTCGTCGGCATGGTCACTGTGTCCGATGATCCAAGGTTGCCAGAGACCCCATGAGACCCCATCGCTTGCTGAGTATGGCAAGTCAAATACATCACTGGGCTGGCTTGAGTGGCATTGCAATCCGAGTGATCGAAGTGACAGAGCGCATGAACCATGAGAGACGCGCCGCGGCGCACGCTCCCCATTCCCATCACGAACACGAACGCATTCATCTCAAAGCATGATGGATCACACAAAAAGTCAATCTTCCATCACCCACAGACACAGTAAGGGTCGGTAAGGAGGAGCATATTGGAAAGTGATATCGCAGTGACGTAGTCGTACAGTGACTTGCCGAAAAGCTTCAGTCGGAGCTTACGTAAACATCTCCCGAGCCTTCTTCGCGGCGTCGTGCTTTTCTTGACAAAATGAACTACCCAACTTTTCACTTTGAGACCTACTATCAGATATTCGCGTCAACTCGCCACCGTCGTCATCTGCACGCCGACATCCTGTACGTACATGCGTCCTTGAGAAGCATCGTCCTCTGCGGTTCATCGAACACGATGGGTCGCGTCACGGCGACCCAAGCAAGATCTGGGGGTGCGCTTGGATGACGACGCGTTACTCGATCTGGCTTCTCAACATCCACTCAAAGGGGGTGAACACTTCCACGTCGAGGAGATTGCCGCTAGGACAAGTTTGGGTATATGCCGAGGTCCCCGAGTGACAATTCGTGGGTGGACATGAGTTTTGCAGGACGGACACCCATGAGCATGTGAGCCAGGGACCGTTGAAGTCTGACTTGTTGGCTCTCAATTTGTTTCATGACGGGAGGATTCAAGTTTTCGGGTGAGCAGTGGATGTCTTGATGGGGTCCAAGAGCGGTCTTCACGTGCAATGATTTCACACACTCGTAGCGTGGACGGTACACGACGTTTTGGAGGCATATGACTGTCGTGCTTGAGGCACTGGCGAATGGTAATTCAGTTGCTACGGTCTTGCACTTGCCCATACGATATATACCCTGTTTGTCGCCACTGCGAACAGCACCGTATAGCTTGGTACTTTGAAGTGTACCGATCACTCAGTCATATATGTGCAGAAAGACAAGGGATGCATATACAACGGTCCTGATGACTCGGGCAGACTCGGCTCCCATCATTCCCAAGTCAGTTATATCTGGTTTCCTCGAGGACAACCGACGCCTTGACCAGTGTCGACGTCATCGAGGTACCCATCCTACCTCGATTTGGTGTCCTTTGGGCGACTCCCTTTGTCAACCCCAAACGTGTAGTGCATAGGACCTTTTTTCCATCTGCGCTCCCACCTAAACTTTGATCGGGATCCGCCAGCATTGAGTTCTCGTCGAACCTTTGTGCAGGACGAACCACGACGACTTTGAAATCTGCCTCAAGCGCTTCCCCAATCATTTCCCTCAGCTTCTCTGCGATTGTGACCATGGATGAGATGCCGTTCCAAAACTTGGGCGACAATTTGGACTCTGCGTCGGACGAAGAAATAGCATGACCAGCTGTCACGGCAATGTCGGCGACGCCTTGTATGGCATGCGAGACGAAGGTGTCAAGCTCGTTGTCGGTACGGGCGGCCATATGGGTCTGTGTCAGCGAGCGCCAATCGGCAGCAAAAGCATGTGACTCTGTTGGTACCGTTGACGACACAGTCAATACCACTGAAAATTGGGAACTTGCCCGATTTGCACAATTGTCGATACATCTCACTGAACAGCTTGTCCGTTCGTCTGTCCGCGGCCCACGAGGAAATGACTGAATGTAAGTAGGACGCGAGATAGGCCCGAAACGCGATTGGCAGTTGTGAAGCCACGTCGTGGGGTGACATTGTCAGTAAGCAGCCAACCAGAGGATGAGGAAGGGACTTGGCGGCACGTTCCATAGCAGATGATCGTTCCTCGACACCGGGAGACCGGATGTGTTGAATAAGATACGTGGATATGGATACTGACGTCCGTCGGATATTTGTGTTCAGGTCCCCCAGGGTGCGGATTAGCGCCTTCTCTGCATATCCGTCCGATTCGGCGATCAGATGGCAAGCGACAAGTGATTCGGTTTGACGTTGTGCAACGCTCGATGTGATCCTTGTCAACCGAGCATGGTACTGTTGATGGATCTCGTGGGTACGAGCCGTGGATGACTTGAGGTCCAAGCGCGCCAAGGGGAGTTCGTGTGATACATCGGGGAACAGGTCAAGCTCTCGGCGCACAGCAGCAAGCTTGTCCTTCTTGATAGCAACCGAACGCTTGCAGCGGTCCAGTTCAGCAGTGAGAGCAGTGATCTTGAGTTCTCGGAGTAGATTCAACTGCACCTCATAGCGACTGCGAATTTTTGTAAGCTTGTTGTAGAGATCCTGTAAGGCCTTTAATCGCCATGGCGGTATCATTTGGAGACGGATATCTTTCATTGTCACGTCGATGAGTTTGGAGAGCGTATCTTCGTATCCTACAAGGGCTATTGCGACCATCTTGTCAGAGAACCACGCAATGTGCTGTTTAAACATACTAGAAACAGCTACGTGCGACAAATTCTCGTCCCCAGCAGCCTTGTGAAGACGCTCAAAGCAGAGCTCCTCCAACGAGTCTGACAAATGTTCGTTCGTCATCGCATCGTTTCCTTGTTCGCCACGACGCAAAGCCTCCGCCTTTAAGTTGTAGGCGAGTAAATCAAGCTTGGTATACACCACCACAAGAGGAACTATAATTCGCATAAGATAGATATTTGGTGGCAGCTCGTAACATACTATTTCCCAGAATTTCTTTCCTGTTCTTCAAGAAATCCTCTACACCAGATTCCAAGAGACGACCACCAGCAAAAGGTATCGGTAGACAAAGCCTGTAACACTTACTTAGCTACCCTTATTTCTGATGAAACTGCTTACCAGACAGCGTGCAATCTGTCTTTCAAATCTTTCTTGCTCCTTCGAACCGAAATAAAATCATAAACAGTTTTCAGGTGTTCTTGGGAGGCAGCTTCAAAACCACAACTGTCATGGACAACGAAACGCTGGTCCCCGGGTGTGGTATGCTCTTTGTCAATATCGGCTCCACCGCGCCTATTATCGGATATATCCTTTGCCAGGTTGTTAATTCTTGATATTGTGTTCTACACTTGGTGGAAGTGACATACCAAGCCGGGAACGCCAAACACGGCTTTTATCAGCGAAGTTTTGCCTACGCCAGACTGCAACAACGATGGGTTATCTTCCGTGCTGAAACAATTCGGATATCAGTACCTGTCCGATGATCAAAACTCGGAACCTCAGGGGATCGTAAGATTAACGATACATCGAGAGCTGATTTGGCTTACCGAGTGCAAGATACCATAATTTCATTGACAGTCGGAAGTAGCTGTGGTGTATGCTCAACATCAAAAATGGAACAGCTAACCAAGTGTAGGCCAATCACGATCTCGATGTTCCTCTCGGTCTTGCGGTACACTGCCACTTTTTTAGACGGTGCGATGTCAGCCGATGCGTAAGCTTACGCCACTTCCCGCAATCCTTTGTTTCAGAAAGCACTTTCTGAAGATCCGCATGAATGACCACGACACCGCCACGAAAAACAGTACGGAAAGATGCCGCTACCGAAATCTTCTCATTGAACGCCACTTGTCTGCATTGAAATATCAGTATGTGCGCTCGTACCACATCCGAACGAAAAATCACAGAGGGGGGTCAAATATTTCCTCGTGACCACGACCCGGAGAAATGCATTGATGAATCTGTTTCTGCACTCCACCCGCCTCCAGGGTAACAGATTGGACTTCCTTGTGGGATTGGCGGGCGACGTTGACGCTCAGGCCTGGTCGAAAACATCAGTTTGAAGATTACGTCTGGTTGGTCAAAATCAGATACTCGATATCCAGAGCGATTGTGGCGATTCGAATTCGTCGTGAGACATGCTAGAGAGCAAAGGGCAACTTGTAGTGTTGGCTTCCAGTTGGATTGAGTGAGGGTTTCCATGAAGCGAAGAGGCGTTTTTGGGTCCAGTCCGCACACCATCCGCAAGGCATCTCCGCGTGTTCCAGAACCCGTGAGAAATGATCTACTTGAAACTCCAGATCAACGTGGTAGTAAGAAAGGGAAAACGTTGTGGATTGACGAACCAGATGAGCCACCTGCAATACTAACCAGTCTTCTTCCGAAGAAATGCGAATGACTCAAATACCAGTCCTCGTCCACCGTGTGGTCAACGTCATAGTATCACTGGCATATTAGTTGCGGGATCAAGTCAAGCGCTGACTCAGCTTGCGCCATGCGTCTAGATAGGTATGCCCGTTTGGTTGTATTTGTAGAAAGATCAATCGATCACCTAGTCAAGACGCTCTGATTCAATTGTCGCCTAATGATCGATACATTGTGCAGACGTTCAGAACATGACTTGGAAAGACACTCGAAGGTCAAAATAAGATTCTCTGGCCGGACAGGAGAACCAATGCTCGAATTATCCATACTCAGGCTTTGATATTATCTCTTACTCGTTTGAGTCGTTTCCGGTCGGTCCACAATGGATTCGGACTCGGGGGTCATGAACGCTGCAGCCAATTATTGATTACACAATTCCTGCTACTGGACTTATACCTTCGTCTTTACATGAACACTACAAGTTGAACTTGAACGTTTTCCCTTCAAAACAAGAAAAAACACCTTCTTTTGTGCGGTAAGGATTCTTTGTGACGAACTACATCTTTCGAGTCTCCAAAAATTGTCTTCAGAACACTGGCCATGTATTTTCAATGCTTCGCACGAAAAAGTCATATAGCACAGTCAAAAACGATGCTTCTCCGCTACACGCCTCTGATGCGCTCCGCAGCATCATTTACGTCTACCTCGCTGCATGTCGTGGTATGTATATTCCGACTGCTGTCAATCAATCACTGAAAACGTACGCCGCTCGTCCTAGGATGTTTGAAACAGCCTCTCTGCGTCTCTGATATTCATCCTACTACGAGTCACGGTGACCACGCAGGGACATCATCCACCAACCCCACCACATGACCCGCCCACGGGCTTATTTTGCTGCGCACACATTTAAGAACGAGTTTTCGCAGATTCCTGCCGACGATCATGCGCGTAACAATTCCAGGCTACAGCCAGATCGAATATCCACGCTTGACAGTTATTCCGATACTCTTCGACACATACGGGCGTACGACACTGCCTCCTACACCATCAAACTGTGCGGAGTTACTCGATTCCTCGAAACGTCTACGTGATAGTGACGTCAGCCACTCGTATGTCTATGAACAGGATACCTCAGACTATGACGTCCTACTGTTGGACAGTCGTTATCGGTCTCCTTTGTTGATTCCTAGTTTCTATTTCAGGGCAGTGGTGCGTGTGCAGGGAAAATTCATGTTCAGAGGCCTCTTTCAGCTTTGATCGGGTATCATTACTAACGACGGTAGGCCATGGTGTGCCCCCGTCTCGTCGTGGATATATAAACTGAGGGAACCAGGGAGTCTTCTCACGGGACCCGGAGACTGTGGGTTTATCGAGATCCGCCACCGCAAACATATAACCAATGCTCGTCTCGGACTCAAATTTAGTCATACCTATGTCATGGTGCGACGTAAAATGTCCGAGGGAGGGAGGGCTTTTTACAGATAAGAAGCAGAACATAATTGCCACAACTGCGGGGATCAAACCGCGCTGTGAATTAGATGGAAGCTGGGCTGCGCACTGTATATATGGTGAAATCGCACTTGTACCACCATCATTCATAGACGACGGCACGGCGGACGTGAGTCAGCCTGATTATCATGGGGAGTCTCCCGCTGATGTGAACCAGCGATTCCGGTTCGCCCCCGTCACAGGCGGGTTGCTGACCATGTCGAGTACCCAACGCACCACTTATAGTACGCGGCGGTCATCGCATACAGAACGTCGCATGCACCCACGAGTCGTTGGGCAGGTTGCAGCTATCAGGCATTTAAACGAATCGGCGTACATCCGAATTTCTCGGTGACATTCCTTGATCCTCACATCTCGCGCGCTATTTTCGTCTGCGACCGATGTTCCTCGACAAAGAACAAAGAGACCGATATGGCCACTGCGCCACTGACCCTCAGATCTAGGTCCCATCCCTTGTCTGACGTGCCCTACGATATGTGCGGAGTGGCATTATCGGCGGACCATACAACGGCAGAAAAGCCTGTGAGTTGGTTCTTCGGCTACAGGCACTGCCACGATTCTGGGGTGTCATTGAACCAAGAATAGAGATGGGCATAGTCGCCAAAGGTGCTTGCAGGCCATCAGATCTGGGTTTCATTTCAACCTTGCGATTGATGACCCACGAAGAGCGGTGTCGTCGGTGAACCACCAGTCCACGTGCATGAAGCGGCAATGATAGCGCGGACAAAAGGAGTCTTGCAGACAGTCGGTGTGGAAGCGGCGTTCGAATAAGCGTCCCAGCGAGGAAAGCTCGTGGGCGACGTGAACAATGATAATTAGCATATTCAAAAATGATGATCTTAATGATCCATATCATGTCGTCACGTCACCTCGTATTCCCTGGACCAACATGGGGGGCCACTCACGCACCAGACCGTACCCTTTTCCATCAGACTCTCATTTGATGTCCACCGCGACGAGAGCGGGGTCCATCATCGGCGGACTGCGCGCCAAATCACGTTTTGATAACTGTACGAGTTTGTCTGATGAGGCGTTGCAGAACGTCTCAAACATGACCGTACTGATTGATAGCCAGAACATACATCCTTGGCGGGTACACGGGGTCTTCAAAACGGCGTCCATGCCACGAGAATGGATACGGCGATGCATATAGCACAATCTGCGCACGACGTCCTACGCGACCTGGGTCATGACTAACGTGGGGTCGGCTGTCTTGGCCGTGGGTGACGTCACACGAGTTCGAGTGTGCATCTGGAGGACGTTCATCCGGTATGCGTTCCCGTCTACACCCTCTTTGGCGAGAACAACGTAGGTGGCCGCCGTGCAACTACGCTTCCGTTTCGGTATCGAGAACCACTTCATATAGCGCACCGCCCCGATTTGGCCGAGAGCGCTGACCAAGCATCATTTTGTCAGCGAAACGACGATGGTGAACTGTAGCTTGGGTACGCCGGCGATCAAAACTTGCTATCGTGGGCCAATCCCACCTGAAACAAGACGTGCCCGTGGGGCCGCAGCACGTACGCAAAGCGGTACGGAGAGGCAATGAGTCGGGGTGGGCGGGATATCTTTGGAAGTTCAATAAGCCGGTGCCAAGATCATGCGCCGCGGCCGGTGTCGCCTTGCGCCTGTCCGCTAGAAGTGAATGTTGTGGACGTGACTTGTCAATTTGGCTAATATTGCTTACATAATAAAGTCCGCACGTGCCGCGATGTCTGGGCGCGAGGGTTCTCGACAAGATCAAAAAGAGACGAATGCAAGAATCCCCTCGTCACCTTTCAGATCACGACGAGTGACCAGGTAGGCCATCCGGATAACAAACATCGCAGCACGAGCATGTCAGGGTAAGCATCGTCGCGGTCGCCGTACACATGCTGATCATCGCATTGGTGCTCCAGCGAAGAGCAACTTCAGGATGTGCCCGAAGGCGAGATCGAGTCCAACTGGGACCAGGTCGTCGACAAGTGCGTGTATGCGCTGATATGATCTCGTACCAATCTGTGATTGCGGTCTGTATAGCTTTGATAACATGGATCTGAAGCCAGAGCTCCTTCGCGGTATCTACGCCTACGGGTGAGTTCCATGTGTTCGAGGAAAGTGGCGCTGATTCGAGTCGCAACCGACTGGTAGTTTCGAGCGTCCTTCCGCCATCCAGCAACGCGCGATCGTGCCCGTGATTAAAGGGCACGACGTCATCGCACAAGCCCAATCCGGTACGGGCAAGACCGCTACTTTTTCCATCTCCATTCTTCAACAGCTCGACATGGCTATCAAGGGCTGCCAGGCTCTCATTCTCGCCCCGACGCGTGAACTTGCACAACAAACCCAAAAGGTCTTCATTGCACTCGGTGACTATATGAACATCGAGTGTCATGCCTGTGTTGGTGGTACCAACGTGCGTGAGGACATGGCCAAGTTACAGGAAGGCGTTCAAGTGGTTGTAGGCACACCCGGTCGTGTATATGACATGATCAACCGGAGGGCGCTTCGGACGGACCACATCAAGATATTCTGTCTCGACGAGGCGGACGAGATGTTGTCCAGGGGGTTCAAGGACCAGATTTACGAACTGTTTCAGCTTTTGCCCCAGGAAACGCAGGTCGTCTTGCTGTCAGCCACGATGCCGGCGGATGTCTTGGAGGTGACCAAGAAGTTTATGCGCGATCCAGTACGCATTCTCGTGAAGCGGGATGAATTGACGTTGGAAGGTATCAAGCAATTCTATATTGCAGTGGAGAAAGAAGAGTGGAAACTAGACACGCTATGCGATCTTTATGAGACGGTGACGATAACGCAAGCGGTCATTTTCTGTAACACGAGGCGGAAGGTGGACTGGCTGACGGAAAAGATGCATTCGCGGGAATTCACGGTGTCTGCGATGGTGCGTAGATCCGAGACGGGCGCGTGTTCGTTGAAATGGCTGATAGGATGATGCGTAGCACGGAGATATGGAGCAGAAGCAACGGGAGGTATTGATGAAAGAATTCCGATCTGGATCGTCTCGTGTGCTCATCACGACGGACTTGTTGGCGCGTGGCATCGACGTTCAGCAAGTGTCGCTGGTGATCAACTATGACCTGCCGACGAATCGAGAGAACTATATCCACCGAATCGGACGGGGAGGACGATTCGGACGCAAGGGTGTTGCTATCAACTTTGTTACGACCGACGACGTTAGAATGCTGCGAGACATCGAACGTGAGTACGGCGGTCGTGTGGCAACGGCACGGACTGACGGTCAAGGCAGAGTTCTACAACACACAGATTGACGAGATGCCGCTGAATGTCGCGTACGTTGAGCCCAGTTGTGATGTGGTTGGCATCAGCTGATGACAATGTGCGCCAGGGATCTCATCTAGACTTGGCAGCGAGCTCCACGTGCGAGACTGCCACGACTTTTTCATGTTCGTTTGTTTTTACATCCTGATGAGAAATGCGATGCTCGCGAGTGCGAGTGTTTGAATGGGATGTGACACAGCAGCTGTGAGTAAAAATAGCGGAGAGATGGCATCGCCTTTCAGAGTGCCTGAGGGCCTCGGACGAGGCTGTACAAGCGTCCCGTGTCGTTCACAGGCGAGATGACAGAGCGAGTCCCGGCTACTTTGCGAACCGCACTCAGCTCAGCAGTGCCTCCGACAGCCCGCTGACCCGCAGTGAATCGCCAAATCTTGCGCCCTGGCCTCGCCGCGACCTTCAAGTGGGCGGATCCGAGCTCATAATCTCACCCAGGGCGGTTTTTAAATTCTCGCACCCAGCCCGTGTAGTCACTTTCAGTGAGCAGCTCGAAAAAAAGTTGTCATGGTGAGTGGGCTCTCCTGTCCCTCAGCACGCTCCTCAAGCTATTTAACCACAAAGAGATCTCGTCTCTCCCTCTCCACTTCACAACAACCAATGAACGCCTCACAATGGCCCCCGTCCCCCGTCTCGCAGACGCCCTACCCGCTCCGTCCTCCGTCCGCGTCCGAGATCATGCCCCGTCTCTACGTCTCCGACCTCGCCTTTGCAGAGAACCCAGCCGCCCTCGCTGGCCTTGGCATCACCCACGTCCTCTCCGCCATGCGTGGCTACGTCGCCCTCCACCCTTCTCTCCACCGTGTCCAATTCCCCCTCGACGACCTCCCGTTTAGCGAACTCGCCGCCCACCTCCCCCACACGACCGCCTTTCTCCGTGCCACGCTCGCGGACCCCAACGCGCGCGTGCTCGTGCACTGCATGGAGGGCGTCAGCCGGAGCACCTCCGTCGTCGCGGCCTACCTCATCGCCGAGTTCGGGTGGTCCCCCACGCAAGCGATCCAGTACGTCAAGTCGAGACGGCGGGCGGCGGAACCCAACTTTGGGTTCGTGCAACAGTTGCAGGAGTACGCCGAGTCGTTGCGGAGGGGGTGACGTTCGGGCGTTCCCATGCCCCGTCTCCTCGCCCCCTGCCAACTCCTCGGGATGGCGTGTTCGATTATCGTTCCTACTTTTTTTTTTCGTTTTTTTTTTGGTGTCCTCGTTTTCTTTTTTCTTGCTTTTGGACGGATACCGCGTTTCCTCTCGCCATACCTCGCCAACGTGGGCCAGGACGCACGCCGCTCGCGATCGCACGCCAAAATTGTTTATTGACTACGGACTTGGCACGTCTACATGATACCCCAACCGAGCCAACACGCCTGTATGATACGCGTTCAAAACATCACGGCCAATACATCATACGTTCGATATCACCATCGTATCCTACACACATATCCTATTACAATATATATGCATATTATTATATATAGCCTCTAATGACCGCGGCACGCCGTGCACCGTTCTAGCGTATAGAAACATGTCGCCATGTAATCATGCATGCATTCTACACATTTCCATTTCCGCTGTTGCACCGTGGAGCCAACCGGACATCATGAGCAGCACACTGCCCGCGTGGACCCTGGATCGAGTGCCACGCTTCCATTTGTGGGTCTCGACGGTTTCACGCCAGGCGACTGCGTGTGGGGATGCAACCCGGGTCAATTTGCCAAACGATGCCGAAAACGGGCCAACGGGGGCAATCAGCAACGAGTCCCAAATCGGCACGATAGGGGGGAAACGCAAACGCACCCGATCGTCGTCGAACACGCCCCGTGCGATCTTGTCCAGTATGTCCCTCGACGCGTCTTCAAACGCCCGTTCCACGTTGAGTCCCGATTTCGCGCTCGCTTCGACGAACAGGAGACCCTCTTGCTGGGCCCACTCGGCTGCTTCTGCGGTGGACACCTGGCGTTGTTTGAGCGGGGTGGGAGGACAGGGGGACGACGGGTGGGAGTCAGGAGGTTCGCAGAGATCGACCTTGTTGCCGACGAGGATACAGGTGAGGTGGGGGTCCGCGTGTTCGCGTACGTCTGCGAGCCAGCTGCGCGCGTTGATGAAACCTGTGTGGATATTGAGGGGATTCGTACATCGCGCGAGAGGACACACAGGAACCCAGGACAGAGATAGGGGAGATGTGGATGGGGCACGGGGATGCAATGCGCGCACAGGATGGGGGCGTCAAAGGGAGGGGTTCATGTCCATGACAGGGGCGACGCACTTGGACGAGAGGTCACGTCATAGACGAGTAAGCATCCCGCTGCACCGCGGTAATATGAGCGCGTGATCGAACGAAAGGACTCGGTTCCGGCGGTGTCCCAACCTGTCAAAGAGGAGGGCCTGAGTCAGGCCGGATTCAGGGCACGGAGGGACCCACATTGGAGTTTGACGATCTTGCCTTGTTCGGGTATCTCGATGAGTTTGGAGCCAAATTCGACGCCAAGCTGTAGATGGTGAATGAGGGTGACGAGGAAGCGGATGAGCGCACGCACGGTGGGATCCGGATTGGTGACGAAGCGCTGGTCCGTCAAGCGAACGAGCAGGGACGATTTGCCTACTGCTGCGTCGCCTGTGTGTCGCAATGATGAGCGATAAAGCACGTCCAGAACGACGAGACCGACCGGTAATGATGAACTTGAGGACGTAGTGCCATGTGATGCCTGCCATGAGGAGCACATCAACCGAGCTTGGACATGTAATATGATCACGTGCACATTGCGACTCATTGCGACCCCTCAAAGGGTGGTCTAATCGGACACTTCCGGAAGACGACGTGCTTGCCGAGTTTGCTTTTCGACCAACACGACGCTCGCAGAAACATGTCCACGTCTTGGAGAGGCGTCTTCACGTACGTCTAGCGCTCTACCGTCGTTGACAACAGCGCCGACGACTCTCTAGGTACAACAAGTACTCTCAGATCACTGCACGCGCTGTCCGCCAGTCCTTGCAGGAAACGGAACGACTCGGTGCGGAGAAACGAGGCATCACTGCACTCAGATACCAAAAGTGGGAGAACGGCGTGGGCGGTCAGCAGGTGAGCCCTTGCCCTTTCGCCAGTACACAGTCTCTCAATTCACCGCCTCAGGTATTCCTTAACCCCGAGCAGGACAAGGCGCCAGGAAAGCCTGCCGTATAAGCTCATAAATGTCTGAACCTAGATCGTTCCTGTTTCAAACATGTGTTGCAAATAGACGCCCTCAAAATTGACAATGTGACGGACAGCCCAAAACGCCACCCTGCGTGTTGCTCTGCTGCTAGTCTCATTCTGAGACCGGCCCGTCAGGCCGTGTGTTTCAGTGACCCCAGTTCGACATAGTGGAGCCGCTCCGACTGTAAAATTTGATCGGCGTTGACATTGCTCATTCGTCGCTCAGCACGTCATTTGATGCACGAATCATTCATTTTTTTCTCATGTTGGTCCACGTCAGGGGTCTCTTGGCTAGTGACACTGCTCATGCTCATGGCTGTGTGTTTCGATTGCCGACGTGCCAGTGACATTGGACAACCCAGTCCTCTTGGCTCAACTTTGGAAATTGTTCAGCCTCGTCATTGGATCGCGGGATTTCGGCCGGAGGGGTCCCCTATGACCGACCTTGTTGCCTAGTATACCCACTGCACTTTTTTGTCGCTTGGCATTCGGTCCTTGGCAATAGAGTGACGTGCGGTGTACCTCACGGCTAGCGTAGGTCCTCTAGTCCAGTGTATGGCGCGTATAGGACCTCGTCGCCTGTAGGTACCATAGGTACCTATCACGCACACCCTTTATCAATCATGGCCGGCGACCATCTCGGCTATCTCGGAGGAACATCCGTACGAGTCGACCAATCCTACAGGGGTCACACGCCATCATGCCAACGTGCCGATCCGCTCGAATGAAACTCAGGACCGAGGTACGCTCGTATGACAGGCATGCACAGGAATGAGGGGCTCGGAGATGGGTGCCCCTAAAATTTTCATCGCAGACGTACCATCCCCCTTGCCCCTCATTGTAGAACGCCGAGTGGATGAAGCCCGGGCTTGTCGTCCTCTTGCGCGCCATGCTCCGATTCGTTGCGGTGGTTCGGCCCGCGGAACGTAGCGGACAAACTGTTGGTCCTTTCGCGCGGGAGTCTCCGGGACTTTTGTCGTATTCCTCAATCGCCGACGAGGACAAAAAAAAAAAAAAAAAAAAAAAAAAGAGGCGAAAACGCAAAGCCATGCTGAGCGACGCCGTCGACGTGCCACTGGCACTCGAGTCGCGAGATCCTGGTGCGATGCGATCGTGATGCGTGTCAGACCTTGCGTTCCGGTTTCACGTCACGGTCGCTGGGGAGGCGGCCCTGCGCACCACGAATTATATCGATCATGGTCATGGTCCGATCAAAGGTGATGTGGAATCGCAAATGATGGCCACAGCAGGGCAAAGGTTTGGGTCGCAGACAAGCAAGGGTCGCCGTCCTGTCTCCCAATCACAACGGGCGCCGGAGCCATCAGACACCGCAGTCTGTGACAGCGGAAGTGAGATTCCCGTGTTTCGCCTCGGATTTGTTGCAAGTGAATCCTCTGTTCTCGGGACTCCGTCCTCACGCGTTCTCACTTGGGCACTGCGGGTGGCTCCGGCTCCGATGTCTTGCAGCGTGTTTCCTTGTGAATGGACGCTGTTACGCGGTATGTTTCGTAGGCCTCTGATTGCGGGTCTGCATGCGATCGTGACGGACGTGTGTTGACCCGGGCGTCGGAGCGCTGGGTAGACTAACAGCCACGCATTGCTGTGCACCACGTCTCTCTCTCAGGTTGGTGAAAGACGTCCTTGTGCACGAGGGCTGAGCGTGTGATGCCACGTCCCATCTTCCCCTCTTTTCTTCCTGTTCGACCGGAATCCCGTCGGATGGCTTCTCTTCTGATCGATCCATGTCGATTCTGATTGCTCCACTGCGCACCAGCAATCCATCAATTA
>JBBPLQ010000321.1:0-27386 GCA_038089855.1 Royoungia palumana
GCTTGCATCTATCCGCAAGAAGCTTCGGATCGCTGCCCTTTCTGCTGAACTAGATCATCGGAAGCGTTCGGTTGCCAGCAAGGCGGAAAAACTAGCCACGGCACGAAATGAACTTGACAAGCTCCCTGACGTGTCACGCGAGCTGGTCTCTGCACGGTATGACCTCAGAAGCATGGACACTCACATCCACGGCATCCACCTGTGCCAAAACAAACAATTTAAAACTATCATGTCTACGGTCGCAGCCAGCCAGCTCAAACTACCTGAGTATCCTCGATTCATTGCTGACTCTGATGTGCACGCCGAGAAGGCAATCATCCTCACGCTACATAAACTCAATACACTTATTCACTGGATTTCAAAATCGATATCTACATATTTCATTGGTCACATGCGATCCCCTGATTCCGAGGAACAAGCGTCCGCTGTGTGCTGTATTTCGGGATCTATCCGTCCATCCTTACTTTCCCACTTACACACGCACGATCTCGCCTTGTATTTCCCGATCGCTCTTCAAGCCTTCCTCATCTCCCACCTGTGCTCCATGATTTCGTCGTGGACGACAGACGACAGCACAAGCAAGCGCCTCCACAAGGGATACGATCGTTTGCGCAATTCAGGCAAGTTCCGTTCACGTTCTATCCACAGGTTCCTAACGGCGTCCTACAGAACCTCGAATGTTTACCGCCGGTTGGCGATCACTCGCTGCTACATATACCCTGGACGACCATGACGATGTCATGGCGCGTGTCCTGCAGGGCCTCTCGGACGTTGTCGTCGCAGCCGGGTGCGCTCGTTCCACCTCGGACGCACGGTCGAAAATGCGGCTCAAGTTCTTCCACGATATGTTCCCCATGATCTCGACCGCGATGCAACTCAGGCGATCGATCGGGGAGGCCCTTGCGGCCGACTACCAGGTCGTTTTTTATGCTGAACAAACGTTCGACGACACCGTGATGGATGCCGATGGAGGTCAGGGGATTCCAGCCGGAAGACCGAAAGGGAAGAAGGTACTCTGCACGACCCGTCTTGGGCTGATGAAGGAGGTCGTGATAGAGTCGCCATCACAGGGGCAGAAGAACACGTTGACGGTGTCGACGGTGGTCAAGGCTGCAGTCATTCCTCGGGGATGATTCAGGATAGATCCCGATGATTCGGTGTCTGAAACCAAATAAACAACATATCCTCTTCACGGTCTCGTGTTCCAAGGGCGCATTTAGGACTCTGGCGGATTCAGGGCTCCAACGGTACGGTTTGAGTCCGATCCACTGTCATACAGTAGAAAGACCAAATTATAATTACACACGGCAGTGGACACTACTAAAACAATTAGGCAGTATGCGGCATATAGTTCTCTCACCAACGGATGCACGAGCGCCTCCTTGGGGGTCAGTCTTCGTGCAGAATCCACGACAAAGGAGGGTAACACTTTCATCTCGCCGTCTTTCAACTTGACAGACGAGGGAGGCATCAGATGGGATTGGAGGTTCCTGTAGGATTTTTGAAATATTGACGTTGCGCACGACATTGTGGAGCATATAGGTCAACTGACATGACGCCGCAATATGCAACGTAATGCATTTCTCTAGTAGGTCGACAAATCAGAAAAACAGCTTCATTCTAGCTGCTCACCTTTATTGATTTGATAATAGCCCTCTGGATCTGCTGCCGAGTCTAACGTTGTCGTGATCACTGCCAGCCTGAGGACAGCTGGTTTCTGGAACAACCCCAATGAGCACGATGAATATAGACCATAGGTCGAATGACGTACGTGTTCTGCTCCCGATCTCCCTCCCATGCCCAGTCATGAGAACGAGAACAAGAACAATATTACACTGCTTCTCCTCTCGCCGTCCCTTCCCCCTTCCCCTGCTTTCCTGTCACTCATAAGGCGGAGAGTTTGGATAAAAATATGATGGCAAACATAGTTCGAGAACTAAAGGAATTCATAGGTTTTCTGTGTCGTCACACTTTCCGTTCGTAATTGGATTTCCTGCACCATAGAAGAGACTGAGGGAGTGATTGGTCAAAAAAATGACTGAACGCATTTACTCATCGACGGCGATTGGACCCTCTAAGTTCTCTACTTTGACCACGTCGTGCAATAGGGACCTATATCGTATGTCACAGAGACAGGCAAGTTACAGACGGTGCCAATACATTACCCTTTGAACGTTGGCTGACTGCAGCGCCATCCTCGTCCTCATCAATCACGATCCCATGAGTATCTATGACTCCGATACCGCACTTCAGCTAGATGGTTTGTAGGTCTAGGTTGTGCTGCCACTGCACACACATATCACAAAAAGAACCCATTGAACACAAAGACAACGGAGAAGTGAAAGACGGGAACACACCTTGCATCGTCTAAGATCACTGATCAAGGTGTTCTCACCCACGTTCGGAGATCTGACCACACTGATTACTGCATTCGGCTCGTAGGCTTTCAGAACCCGAAGTAGCGCAGGGGCCGTCGCGAAAAACAAATTCGATCGCTGATTCAACGGAACGAAAAGGTCAGCGTATAACTTGAATGTCGAACATGGCACCACCACTGCTGCCGGAAGGAGATCCGAGCCACCCCAGGTCAGGTGGCATCTCACAGAGAAAGAACAGTGTGCTGACCGATCTTATCGAGGACAATCGTGAACTGCTTCCCTTTTCTTTCTCGCCTCCGAAACTCCCCTTGGACGAGCCGACTTTGACACCCTTCTAGATCACGTCGAGGACGATGATGTCGATGTCATATGCATCGATCACCTTGTGCAGCACGCCGTCGCCGTCGCTCCTTGATCTTTTGCGCGGACGGCGTGCCGGGGCTGAATGTGTACGACGGTTGTTGTGATTGGTCGACCGAGGCAGCTAATATGATGGCGAGCGACTCGGAGGACAGGTTCGGCTTGGATGCCATCGTCACATCTGGGTCGGTGCGTGATGGTGGCTGGATGGCCATGTCACACGCATCGGGCGACCTAAAGACGCGAGGTGAAGTAGACTTGCCGATCGCGTTTTTGTTTCTCTCCATCTCGAATTTCAAGATCAGGGATGTGGAATGCAAAGGTCATTGTTTGAGCTCTGAAGGAAATTGGGGTTCAGGAGACGTTCGGTAGGTGTGATATGGATGAGAACAACTAACCGGGTCTATGTGACACGGGGGATTCGTGAGGTTATATCGGATCTATAAAGAGTTGATGAACAAAATGAAAACGTACTGTTTTTGCAAGTGTATTGATATGGGAACAAGCCACTCCATGGCCGTGGCAGGACGAAGGCGCGTGTCGTGAGGTGAAGGGTCGATTTGATTTGCTCATTCCCTGTGTAGTACTTTCATCTGTTGACAATGATTCCAAGATTGGGTCAAGTATCGGTACAAAGGAGAGTGATTACAGGGATTATCAAAAGGACAAGAACGATACCGCGAGCAGGTTCAGACACTAGTAGCCTGAGGGCACACCAAGTCATTCGTTCGAATAATAATTACATAGATCAAGGGAGCTGGGTGGGCGGCACGGAGCCCACCCGCAGCAATTTTGCTATTCGTGCGGGCGCGTGTAGAACTACGCTGTCACCCTCGCGGCAACTCACAGCAAGAGGAATGCGACGACGACACGGGTGCGACATGTCGCTGCATTGCCATTGGCATCGTAACTGAGCCATGTTCATTCGTCGTCGTGTAATCCTCCTTGGACGTCAGCCTTGGTGCGGGGGGTCCAAGGGGAAACATTCGACCAGCACGTC
Source organism: Royoungia palumana (assembly GCA_038089855.1). Taxonomy (NCBI): domain Eukaryota; kingdom Fungi; phylum Basidiomycota; class Agaricomycetes; order Boletales; family Boletaceae; genus Royoungia; species Royoungia palumana. Next base: position 3,739 of record JBBPLQ010000321.1, read on the forward strand.
AATCGCAGACCAATGGTGCAAGGGAGTAGGAGAACCTGGCGACAATTTACGTTCCGTTGGTCTCTGGGAGAGTAGAGAGCCAGGAGATGGAAAAACAAACACGACGAGGATAAGGTGGACCGATATGGGAACAGGCGCCGAACCGCAACGGGACGTAGACACGTGAGTTGTGAGATAGAGGCCTACTGCGAGCCAACATCCCGTTCGTCCAGTGTCATCCTTGCACCCGTTGAAAATGATTTCGAGACTGGGTCAAGTACTGGCACGAAACAGGGGTGAGTAAACGGCAGGGATAATCGAAAGGACGATACTGATGAGAGGCCAGAGGCGAATGAGGGTGGCGCCGGGTCCAGGAAGGACAAGCAAAAGTAAGACAGGTCCAGCTGAGGTGGCCAAAAAGAGATGATCTAGAGCACGTCACTAATGGGAATTCACCTGAATAGGGTCTCCGTGGAAAAGGTAATCAGGACTACTGGTCGACATGACGTATGGTCAGTCGTCTTCATGGCTGATGGAAAGCGTGTACTATCTGGTGGATCGGAGGGAAAGATTCGATGCTGGACGACAAACAATGGGGAGGAGGTAGGGACCCCAATGGATGCGGAACGGCCGATCCTGAACATTGCGGTATCGCAAGATGGAAAGTGGGTCATGAGTGGGGCGTATAGAGGCATTGCGAGGGTATTTAGCACGGAGAGGCGCGAAATGGTGACAGAGCTGAAAGGACACAGATATTCAGTATATGCGGCCGATGTGTCGCTCGACGGGACAAGAATCGCGACGGGATCAAATGACTGGACTGCCCGCATCTGGTCGCTCTCAAGCGGAGATGAACTGCAATGCCTGCTACACGACGACGCGGTGGGTGCTGCGAAGTTTTCACCCAATGGACTGCTGTTGGCAACTGCCCATTTGCGGAGACGTGGTATCCGGATCTATGACCGCGCAAGTGGTCGTCTTCTCGCAGACTTCAAGGTTAAAGCTGGTGCCTCTGGTAACCGATCCATCGCGTGGCACCACAACGGAAAGCATCTATTTGCTCTTTCTGTGTACGGCTACGTTCACCGTATGGACGTATCGACTGGGGAGACGCTCTTGGAATTGGATATCCACACTGATGGCCACCCTCGGTGCATCGCTTTAGCAAGCGATAGCGCATACATCGCAGTTTCCCGTGGCAAATCCCTGTCGTTCTGGGATGTGTCGACACAAGAACAAATCGGGTCTGTTATCGAACATGCTGACTACATTGAAGCCATGGCCATATCGGTAAATCACGATATGGCGACGATCACAGGCGACACCATGACACTCCGGGATCTGCGCGACGTCCTTCCCGCCCACTACTGTAACAACGTGAGCGCAGTCCCTCTCTTTGTAGTATAATGACTGTGCTCACGATAACTCAATAGACTGGACGAAATCTGCAAGATGGGCTTACAAACCTTCAACATCGTTTCGAGGCACAGTCACATCTGCTGGCATCTATCCGCAAGCAGCTCCGGATCGCTGCCCTTACCGCTGAACTGAATCGCCGGAAGCGTTCAGTTGCCAGCAAGGTGGACAAGCTAGCCATGGTACAACACGAACTTGACAAGCTCCCTGACGTGTCACGCGAGCTGGCCTCCACACGGTATGACCTCAGAAGCATGAACACTCACACCCGCAACATCCATTTACACCAAAACAACCAGTTTGAAAATATCATGTCTACGACCGCAGCCAGTCAACTCAAACTACCCGAGTATCCTCGATTTATTACGACCTCTGACGTGCACGCCGAGAAGGCAATTGTCCTCACCTTATATAAACTCAACACACATATACACTGGATTTCGAAATCGATATGTGGATATTTCATTGGCCACGCCAGATCGCCTGATTCTGAGGAACAAGCGTCCGCTGTGCGCTGTATTTCGGGGTTTATCCCTCCATCCTTGCTTTACTACTTACGCACGCACGATCTCATCCTGTACCTTTCGATCGTAGTTCAAGCCTATCTCATCTCCCACATGTGCTCCATGATTTCGTCGTGGACGACAGACGACAGCACAGACAAGCGCCTCCGCAAGGGATACGATCGTTTGCACAAATCAGGCAAGCTTCGTTCACGTTCTATCCACACTTTCCTAACCGCATCCTCCAGAACCTCGAATGCTCACCGCCGGCTGGCGATCACTCGCTGCTACATATACCCTCGACGACCCCGACGACGCGATGTCGCGGGTCGTGCAGGGCCTCTCGGACGTTATCGTCGCAGCCGGGTGTGCTCGTTCCACCTCGGACGCACGGGCGAAGATGCGGCCCAAGTTCTTCCACGAGATGTTCTCCATGATTTCGACCGCGATGCAACTCAGGCGATCGATTGGAGAGGCCCTCGCGGTCGACTACCAGGTCGTCGTTTACGCCGGACAAACGTTCGACGACACCATGATGGATGCCGATGGAGGTCAGGTGATTTCAGCCGGAAGACCGAAAGGGAAAAAGGTACTCTGTACGACCCGTCTCGGATTGATGAAGGAGGTCGTGATAGAGTCGCCAGACCGGGGGCAGAAGAACACGTTGGCGGTGTCGACGGTGGTCAAGGCTGCAGTCATTCCTCGGGGATGATTCAGGATCGATCTTGATAATTCGGCGTCTGCCTAAATCAAATAATCAGTGGTACTCACAATGTATTCTCTTCACGGTCTCATATTCCAACGCTCAAGCGGTATGGTTCGAGCCTGATCCACTGTCATACCATCGAAAGAAAGTATAAATACACGCGCATGTAAGACACTACAGGAACAATTAGGCGGTATGTGGCATATGGTAATCTTATCCTCTTATGAATGGATGCACGAGCGCCTCCTTGGGGGTCAGTCTTCGTGCAGGGTCCAACGTGAGACACTTGTCTAGGAGGTCGACAAACGAGAGTAACAGTTTCATCTCGTCGTCTTTCAACTTGACAGACGACGGGGGCATCAGACGGGATCGGAGATCCCTCGAGGGCTTCGAGATATGAACGTTGCGCACGACGTTCTGGGGAAGATGGGTCAAATGACATGACGCCGCAACGTGGCTTGGAAACACTCACAGCACCGGTCACACGGTCGATTTCTATGCTTTCGAACCCACCATGTTCGTCAAAGAACACATCGCCGAATTTGGCCTTCTTTATCATCTTGGTGTTGAACCGGCCCTTGAGTTCCATCATGAGCAACAGCATTTGGTTATTTGAACGACCGGGGAAGAGAATTTTGCCGGTGTATAGCTCGTAAAGCGTGCATCCAATTGACCACACATCCAGGGCTGGATCGTATGGTACTCCGAGGACTGGAACCGCTATGTCAGATACGAGATTCGATTAATTCGGAGCGACGCACTAATTTCGGGGGCACGATAGAACCGGCTGACTAGATAAGGTGTGATGTCATTCTCGGACGCATCAGAAGCTGAACCCAAGTCGCACAACTTCAACAGAGTCTTTTGCTCGTTTACCTGTACAAATCATGAGCATAGTGACACACCTCAACACTATGGTAGAACTCACCAATATATTGTCAGGTTTGATGTCCGCGTGCATAATGTTAGTCTTTTTGAGTAAGCCCAAGGCGAGGAAGAGCTGATGAGCATACGCTCTGACGGCTTTGATGTTCAAGCCAACATCTTTACCAAAACGTTTGACGACATCCCTGAGATTCATGCTGCACCGATCGTCAGACAAAAGGGCAGTCACGGGAGCCGCACTGAACCTACCTCATCGACTCAAAAACGAGGCACAGATGTCCGCGATGTTCAAACGTTCTTTCTAATCGAACGATATGCTTTTTGTCGTCCGGATCCGCTTGCCTCAATTTATTAAGGATCTGAACCTCTTTCATTCCGGCGCGATACCTGATCATGATATCATCAGCGTTGCAGAGAATGAGATATGAAAGGAATACCAACATGGACTCTTGACACCTGATGATCTTGATTGCCACCTCTTTGCCTCCTTCGCCGGCGTCTTGAAGAACACGGGCTCGAACGACATTGGCAAACATTCCCTTTCCAAGAGACGAGAACACTTGGTAACGGCCACCGTCTAGTTGCTCACCAAGGATAACTTGATAATAGCCCTCTGGATCAGCCGCCGAGTCTAGCGTTGTCGTGATTAATGCCGGAGCGGCCTGTTTCTGCGGAAAGTCCAATGAGTGCAGTGGATATCGACCATAGGACGGACAACGTACGACTTTCTTGACCTTTTTCACCTTTTTCTTCTTTTCTGAGGATGCGATTGCAAACATGTCGTCCACGTCCTCTTCTTCCTCCTCTTCCTCGACTTCTTCGACGTCGACCGCTATCGGTTGATCGTTATATGCGCGCATACGTGCGTCTTCACGACGGTCCAAGCTAGGATCGTAATCAGCCGCAGAGATCTGTTCACCAGTCCCATCCTGCGCTTGAGCGTTCGTACGTGCATTACCCTCGTCTTCGTCTTTTGCCAGTTCAAACACACCCGATTGGGGTGCCGGAGACGTAGAATCTCGTTTGCCTTCAAGGAAAGACGAACGGAAAGCATCGTCAGCGGAAACCCGGTGTCGAGATCGATCACTCACTCATCGATCCATTTTGCGTCCTCGTCGCCGGTTCTCCCGGACCATCGACGGTACTGTGGGGCTGAGATGGAAGATCAGAAATGGAGGAGATAGGCTGAGGCGGTTGTACCGCACTGCTTGGTGGACCCGGGCTTGGGCTGACGCTTTGCATGTCGCTCACAGTCCCGGCATACTTTGCGAGGATAGCCTGTCTGCGCGCGCGTCGTGCTAGGCGACAAGTTTCCTCGGACGCTTCAACGTCCATCTCGAGCTCGAGCTCTGGCTCTGGTTTGGGTTTGGACGGCAGTTCTGCCCGCGGTGGATCCATCCGCCGTTGATCTGAAGGGGTTGGAGAGGGTGGTCTCGGTGACGCACGAGGCGATATCCTTGGGACAATGAGCCGCATACAAAGAAAGACGAGGACGGATTCACTCACTCGCCTTCTTCCCTGTCCGAGTCGGGCTTTTGGGACGGCGGCGGTGGACGTCCGTTCGAGACGGCGGGCGGTCGACCGGCGACGGCAGGCGAGCGGCGCCGCTCGTCGTCTCGCCTGCGATGTTCCCGGTCCCTGCTGTACTCACGCACCCGCCTCGAGTCCCTGTCTCTTCCCCTGTCCCGCTCTCGATCCCTCTCCCTCTCGCGGTCCCGGTCACGAGAACGAGAACGACGCTCCCGTCTGTCCCGGCTCTCCCTCTTGCTCCAGTTCTCCTCTCGCCATCCCTTGCCTTCTTCTCTTCCTCTTTGTCGCTTATAAGGTGGAGCGTTTGAATGAGAATGTGACGGCGAACGTGCACGTCCAGCATCCGACTCACTGCGATGGGTCCCCTCCCAGGATCGCTTTGCGCCTGCGGATACGTTAGTCATTGCTTGTTCGAGCAGAATAATTTGGTTGACTGGGCACCGCACGATCAAGAATGAAAGAAAGAAATATACGACAACAAAAAGCGAAAACGAGCAACAACAAAAAAAGCAAGGCTGGTGGTGGTGTTGGCTCGAGGACGCTGTTGTTGGTTGTGTTTACGTTGCTGTGAAAGGCGGCACAGACCCCCGACTTCACCGGAAGGTAGCTTTCCATTTTAGGAAGGGGTCCGTGCACACGAAATAGCATACGAAACATACATCATTATGGTGTATCTACAACGACCTCAGTGGTTCATACGGCACGCTTCTTCCTAGCCGCTTCTTGGACGCGCCCTCGACTCGGAAACGTGCTCGGTCCTGAGACAACACGCCCCGTCTGCGCCCGATGTGGGTTTACCGTTTGTACCCGTGACTTTGAACGCGTTATCCTTGGTTGAAGCGGCGGAGGGAACGTGTGTTGCAATCGCATCGTGTCGTTCTCGTCTCGTTCCTCTTCAGATGCGACGCCAGTTGCTTCCCGAAGCAAAGATCCGTGCGTCTCTGCGTCATCCGAATCCGACGGCTGGTCCATGTCAACATCTTGATGCCGAGACTCTATCCGCGGTCCAATATCCATATCCCCGTCCTCGTCGCTTGACGGCTCGCCTATGCTGACTTCTTGCACCATTTCTATATCGCGGACGAAAACCGCTTCTTCAAGGAGCTGCTCCACCGCCTGCTCGTCTCCCAATGATTCATGCCTGGATAAGCCATCATCTGCGGTCGTAACGAACCCAATATCTTCCTCGACTTCTTCGTGAAGCATGTCCTCAATCGGGGGGAGCACCTTTGTCGCCTTCTCCTTTCCTTTACCTTTCCGAGATTCACGACCCAGCGGCAGCAGAGGTTCAGGATCGACGGAACGTGACCTAGCTCGGGTGTTCCGATAAGGTGCATCCACCGCCGTAGTGCCACTTCGAGTCCTCGTCTCTCTGGGCACGGATGGTGCTCGTTGCGCCGACGCGCCGACGCGAGATCGTGACACAACGCGTTGTTGGACTGCCACCACCGTCTGCTGAGAGGTTGGTGGGAAAGTCTGCTCGGGTACGGAAGTCTCTACCGCCCTCATCGGTGACGAGGCGACCGGACGCTCTTTATCGGCGACTGGAGACTGGGCGATCAGTGTTGCTTGAGTGGACGGGGGTGCACCATTTTGTCCTAGGACCGGGTCGGTACTCGGAGTAAATGGTCGTGGCAGCTCACTAAGACCACCGACCTCATGAGCTCGATAGAACAGTAATATAGGAAATAAACACGTACACTTCATCATCGTTAGAGTAATTGAACGGTGCTTCGTTCTCATCTGAATACCCTCCAAAAAGATCATCATCTTCTCCCAAGTCTTCACTACTGTCTTCCTCGCGTAATGGGGTGCGGACTGCTTTGACACTCGACACCTCTAATGAACGTGCCCGCTTCTCCGGGCGCTCACGATGCTGCGGTTCTTCTTCACCCTCATCGCCGGATGAGACAAGATCCAGTTCATGACGCGCAAGATGACCATGAGGGGCCTGATCCCTGCTCTTCCCAGCTCCCGGAGCCGGACGACCTCGATGGTCTTGTCTTGCCACCCGTTGCCGTTCCTCTTCATCATCTGCCTCTTCACCATCTGTCTCTTCCTCTTCCTCCTCTTCCTCTTCCTCTTGCCTGCGCCTGCGTAGATCACGACCCAGATGATGCCCCATGTTTTCCAACAGCTTTACATGCGCATCAATCCGCTCGTCCATCATCGCTGCATTTATCTTGTAATGTTCTCGCCACGAATGCCACGTATGCCGCGTGACCCACGTCCATGCCGGGTCATCGCTCATACCCTACGACGCCACGTGAGCTCAAACGCGCACCCACGCGACGCGAACACGCACCATTTCCTCGAGCTCCTTGTAGGCCTTGTTCCCCATCCGACCGTCTCGCGTCGGAAGCTTCGTCGCGAGGTAATGCACGAGATTTTCCCTGTCTTCTTCGGTAAACGGTACACGACTGGCACGCGCGTCAGCAGACGCCAGGTGCAGGAAACAAAGAACACGTACACCCTCCCTACCACTGCACCCCGCGGCACGCCGGGCATCTTGTGCTGCACGGGTTTGTCATGGGTGTACGCGCTGGTGCGAATGCACCGCTGGACGAACCCCCGAGACTCTACGTAGAGCCCAAGACGGTAGGGCTCCTTGGAGTTGTAGTATCGTCTTCGAAAGAGGGCAAGGTCTTGCTGGGAGTCGATGAGAAGAACGTTGGCATCGCGTTCTGAGGGAACGACTTGGCCGCCGTGCCGCTAACGCGATGGTGAGCGGTCGTAGACATGTTGAGATGAAGACAAGACGTACTTGGATGCTACGCGTGATCGCCTTCCGTCCTTGTGTGATGCTTGTGTGAAAGCAAAACTTGATTGGGACGCCGTTCTCGACGAAAAGCGCGTCGTCGTCGCGTTCGACCTCGTTGGCCATGCGAGTCAAATTTCAAAGGCCAAGGCGATTGTTGCTGAGCTGAAATTTCGAACCCCGAATTTTAGGTTAGGGTTACAGTGATCTCATTCCCAACCCTAATACGGTGCTAGTCCAGGTCGTCCTCGTCTGGCACCTGCCCAATCATCTCCCCTTCTGTATAGTAACTTGGAAAACTTGCCACCAAACTCTCGATGTACCAATAGCACCCTCTCGGGTGTCTCTTATCCTCGTCTGGCGCGATTTGCACCCATGTTCCGCACAATCCCATTCCGACCATCATCTGCTCCGCCATCTCCCCGTCCATCAAGAGCGTTATATCGTCTCGGTATGGGTTCCAAGGGTCTTCGTCTTCGTCATCGATGAACCCATCTAGCATCGCCTCGGGAGCAATAGCACCCCTAGAGCCAGGAGCGATCACCGGCCGCGGAAAATCCGCTGTTTCCTCAGCCATACTCCCCACCCACGGGCTCAGCACTATTCTGAAAAACTTGTCTCCAAGAACCTCTTCCACGACAGACGGCCGAATGCAATCACTCTCTGCATTCAACCCAGGTGAAATCACGTCCCGAATCCGTCGTGTCGAGCATTCAACGATACCCGTCGTCATCTTCAATGGTAACACAGTCGGCCCGAGAAGCGGCATCAGCCATGGCACAGTCACATCCGTCCACGATGCCGTCGTGTACTCTTCCGCGGAGATAGCTGCCATCCATGGATCGCCACTCGCAGGTATCTTCGTCATCGGAGTCTGGGTATCCGCGTCGAGGTTGTCCTCCATGACCTGCCTCGCAGTGATCGAGTCCAGGACAACGTGCGACGGGACGACTTCAGCAGCGTGTTCCTTGAGCTCCGTTTCAAACGTGTCGCTGGTATCGTTGGCGGGAGACGTCTTGGTATCCAAGGTACCATCGACAACCGGGGGTGGAATGTTTGCTGAAATCTGAACGCTCGAGCTACCTTGAACGCCCCAACATTCCTTGCAGCCGAGGTCGAATTGACTAGGAAGGATTTGCCCATGTTTCGCAGTCAGCGGCAACTCTTTCCGGGCAAGGTCAGCAACGGCGAGTGCACGTTGAAGGTGTTCGAGGTGTTCCTTGCAATCTGAGAACACTCCGTTTCGCAGCATAAAGCGGAGAAAGAAATGCAAGACGGTGGGGGCAATAAACAAGTTTTTCTCGGTCCTGGAAACTGGTCAGAAATGATCACATCGACACAAGGGATCACACACCAGATCAGTCCCCTGTCACGCATGTGCGATGAGAGAAACACCTTGATTGTATTTTCCATGTCGTCCAGGAAAGCATGCAGGCGCCGCCCCTCTACTGTTGATTCGTCTGAACTTGGTTCGAGCCGTTTCCCCGGAAGTGCGCTTGGCTCGAGATAGTCCTGGACGACCACGGTCTTGGTTTGAGATGCCTTTGGAACGTCATCTTCGTCGGATGCATTGTCACCATTGTTGGGACCGTCCACCTGGCCCCTTTGTCTTTTGACTTTTTTGTAAACCGGAATGCTGGAGATGAGTCCGATATAGAGACGAAACTGCGGGTGGGCGTCAATAGCTGGTCAGATCACAGGAACGTGCTTACCTGATCCCACAAGTACCTGACGCCTTGTGCGATTTCGGGCCAAGTCCGTCCAACTCGGAAATCGTCTGCTGCGAGACAGACGCGATCCTCGAAGCTCATTCGACTGCCAGAGCGTCAGTTTCGCCCCCGTGGCGCGATGAGCCACCTCACCTGTGAAACGACGTCTCGTTCATCGTGCGCGCCTCCTCGCCCTCCTCCCACTCCTCCCACCAAGGGATCAATTTGCCCCGCGCGTCGACTGCATTCCCCGCATTCCGTCGCTTTCGCATCGCCTTTCGTTTCTGTGCGGCCTCTTCTTCGTTCAGCACCTTGACCGTCCGTATTCCCGCCCATGCATCAACCTCGATCACCTCCCCTGAAGGCTCCGTCACCCGTCGATACCCCGCCGGGGTAAACGCGCTCAACGGCACGATCGCCACGCCGTCCGGTGGGGCAGGGAACGGAGGGAACCTGTGCGTCTGCTCGTGCGTCCTCATCCGATGATGGTGGCGTACGATCAAAGGCCCTTATTATGACATAATCACACCCCACACCGCCTGCCCTGGCGCGCGTTCCGTTTTGAACATTTCCTCCGTCAAGTCCGACGACATGAACAGCACGAGGCGTTCACGATGACTTCCAGGCTCGCCATGACGAAAAGAGATCCCCGCAACACAGACTTTGTCCTCGCGCCCGATCACCAGGGCGGACATGTTGGCAACGTCGCGGTCCTCACGTATACTTCCGATACGGTTCGGTATGTCCGCCCTCGCAATGGCGTGAGCGCTACGACTACCGTCACACGGAGGGACTTCGCGGGGGATCGTCTCCAGGTCGGCGTCATCGATTGGCCGGTGCGCCCACGCGACCGCGAGCAGCTCGTCGTTGGCACGAGGGACGTCCGGATGACCAAGCAGGGCATCTTCACCGCGTACGCCCCGCACATGTTTGGACACCGACGAGAACGCTTACCCTCGCACAGCTCAGAACGGTTCATGGCCGCAGATGGATGCACGTATGAATGGCAGATTCGAGACGGCCGTCCACAGGTACGGTCCCCGTACGATTTCAGAGAATAACTCACGTCGAGCGCTCTAGTTGGTTCCCTTCAAAGACTCTGGTTCCAATTCCACCTCGGCCGCGTACATTGCCACGTTTGTTCAGTCCCAGTCCGGGTTCTGGCTGCTGCGCAAACACACTGCCTCCCTCTTCGTCCCCCCAGAGGGATTACCTATCCTCGACGACATCATCGTCACCTTTATCTATTTCGAGGGAAAATGGCGGGATAAGGAAGCGACCAGGTCGCGCGCGCGTCTAGGGTCCGGCCTCGTGTAGCCAATGTGCCTCTTTTTCTTTTCATCTCTTGGTCATAGTCGGTGTGTATTCGTTAGTTTGATTGAGCAATGGAGTGTACTATCCAGATTCCAGCGACATCGAGAGCTACGTACTATGTGAATATAAATCGTTCCAGGATCGCCTTGCGGAAAGAATTCTTCCCCATCTTGTGCTCCAGCTTCTTTGCTTCCAATTTCTTCATGATCGCTTTTTCAAATGGCGGTGCGTCTTGTTCCGTCGTCTCCATAAAGACATCGTCTTCGCCTGCGGCAGGAAGTTCTTGCGGGATATTCGGATGAGGCATGTCTGATGGTGCGTCGCCGTTGATTTCATCTTCGATCACCCTGAGTTCTGCTTCCACGGCGCGCCCCTCCGCATCCTCCTCCTCATGATCCCCACTATCATCGCCCGTAGTCCCATCTCCACCCGTTTCCTCCTCTTCCTCCTCGTCACCTTTACCCACACCTTCATCCTCCCCACTTGCTTTCTCTTTCTCCCCGTCATCCTCGCTATGGCTCTCAGATCCCAATTTCTCCTTCTCCTTCTTACCCTCTCCATCCTCTGAAGTGTAGCTCCTGGATTCCGACTGCCGTTTCCACAACGCCGCCCGACTCGTCTCCGGCGGCGAATACTCTGATCCCTCCCCGTCATCCGACACCGCCGCGTGTCTCAACATCGTCCCCCGACGTCGTGCCTGACGTCCCCGCTCAATTCTCCGCCGTCCCCTCCCTCGGCGGTCAAGCTCCCTTTGCCCAGCAGTTTCTGCAGCCTCCCGCATCAGCTTGAGCACCTCGTCCGCTTCCCTCAAGCTCCCCACGCATTGATACACCGCTTCGACGACGGTCAATCCTAACCCGTGATTGGCGGACATCCGCTCGAGCATCGTTGCGAGGCCTTGTGAGGCCGTCAAAGAAAAGTCTAAGGGGTGGGGCATCAAATTGACCGATAGACGAGGGCTGGCATCCGTGTCGGTGACGACAGAACGCCACGGAGAGAATGATGGTGACGACGTAGAGTGTCTATAGGCCGGTGAGGGGAGAGTCCATTTGAAGGAAGAGCTCGTTCGTGGTGCAGATCCCGGAGCGGAGGGCGGGCCTCGCACCTGATTGAATACTAAAGGAGAGTAGCTAAATGCCGGCAAAGATGGGCGCTGGGCCCTCGCGGGCGCCGATGCATCGGTCGACGAACGCGAATGTGACCGCGCAGAGATCGCAACGAGATCAATACTCGGAACCGGGACGCGCGAGCATGATCGTTCGTATCTACCATTCAACGAATTTTTTCTTGATTTGATTTCTATTGTACGGGGCAAGTGTCGCTGTGTCGACCGTGCCGCGACAGCGCGTCGGTTGGACTCCAGGCGTGGCGCAAACGGGTTAAATGGCTTTTGTCGTCTTCGTGCTTGTTCGGCCTTTAGTATCGCCTCGGCCCCAGGCGGGGGTTGGGATTGATCAAACGGGTGACGTGGTTCATCCTCGACACCCGGCTCACTTGCCTGCTCTTGTCCGCTGTGACTACGAACTGGAGGCCATTTCGTGGGACTCTCTGCTTCCGCCGTACGATCTTGCGTAGTAGCAGCAACAGGGGTACTATTAGAACGCGGCCCCGATACGGGTGAAGCAGGTCGAGGCTTTGATAAGGGGGGAGGGTACCTCGTGCTTGACTTCGGCGCTGACGTCAAAGGGGTGGAAGGGACATCTTCACTTGACACGGGCGGACCAGGTCGGGCCTGGGACGAAGGGGCCGGTGACCGTTGTGATGTTGGTCTCGAGGGTGGCGTGGCATTCGAGTGCGGAGGCTCCGGCTCCTCCCGGACCTCGCTAAGGGGAAAGGTAAACCCAGCGTCATGATATACACACCAGGCACGAACGTACCCGCTCGAATCCTCCTCTTGCGCGAGCCTAACACGTACGCGTTTCGCGCTCGGTCCTCCGAGCGACCCGATCGACGTTCGTTCTGCCGACCTCTTCAGACCCTCCTTCGGCTTGATATTGCACTTCTTTTGATAATTGAGGATCGAGTCATCGAACTGGGCCGAATTCATGACGTAGCGAGTGCGCCAGGATTGCCACGGGTGATGTACAGACCACGGCCACTTGTTACCTACCTATACAAAACGCAATCAGGCGAGAATAGATGCAGGCAGTGAAACGTACGTTTGCCACCAATTGCTTGTAAACTGCGTTACCGCTGCGGCCCTCCTTGGAGGGGCAGTATACGGCAAGATACTTGGTGAGGTACGAGTCGTGTTCATAGGTGTACTCGGTGCGGACACTTGGGGATTGTGTGAGTGTCGATGTCATAGAACTTGAGGTAGGACAACGTACTTGTTCCTACAAGGCATGTGTGATATCTGCGGTTGTAACAAAAAAGTGGTCGAGGCGCGTCTTGTCACGGTGCCATCATGTCGCGTCAGTCACGCGTTTGTTTTTCCCACACCTGCCAACCAGGTACACTGGTCCATCTTTGAGGCAGGCATTGCTTGTCTAATTCGTTGCTTTCTAGCTTCATTCAGCACAGCAGATGCCGATGAGTTAACAACGAATCAAAGAAGGACGGACCAGAGTGTGTCTGGAAGGCAGGCCAGGCTCCCTTGGCATGCACTCACGTCAAATATCTGCTCCTTGCAATCTCGACTTCAGTGGATGTCGAATCGCACATCTCTTCGAGACCGTCAATGTCCGGAGCTTATCGTTTAATAAGGGGACCAGTTTATTATCTTTATTATCTCCACAATACCTGGGCTTTGATAGACATCTTCCTCCACATGCTCAGACCGGAAATGACAGCTTTCGAATACTAGCTGCTGCATACTCGTTTTATCGACGGTTCTTCGGGAAGTACTTCTTCTATTCATCTTTTGCGGTAGTTGGGTATTGACTTAACATTGGATCCGGCCTTAGTTGTGCCAGATAAACAAGAAACGAGTATGCTTATTTCTTGTGCGGGCACCTGGGAGGTAGAGAACTTTTTGTGTTTCCAGTCTCACCACTACAAATTCTGATTGATGTTGCAATGTTGTACACTCGAGAAGTCGATTCCGCACTCGGTCGGTCATTGGGTGCCCAGAGTACCCTTTAGGCCATGTCGCACGGAAATCTGTTCAACTCAGTCGAGATGCTTTTGCGTCTCATATCCTTCGATATAGTGCGGCTCGAAGTTCCATTTCAGTCTTTGTTCGTGACACCAATTCAACATCAGTGCAAGGGTCTCTCTTCAACTGAAATTTCTGAAGTCCAGCGTTTCGGGGCAATCACAAGGAACCAAGCTGTTGGTGCCACAGGAAACTATGGCACTTTACCCCCTTTGGATGAAACTCTTTTCCCGTCAGGCATGCTATGCATAACACAACGATGCAACAAAGAATACCATCCCACGGCATTCGCGCGCTTTGCTACGGGAATCTTGCGGTGTTTGCACGTCTTTTTATCGACGGCATTGCAAGGGAGTATTTTGGGCGATTTTTTAATATGTACGCAGTCGCACACCCACGGCCGTTTGTGCGTATCGTGTCTCACTCATATTTTGTTCGTCGCGCGGTCGCTCTAGTCTCATTCACTCCGAAAAAAAAAAAAATCCGGAATTGAAACGACTCCGGAAGTAGCCCGCACGTCGGCTGCGTGATCATCGCGCCGCTCATGGCATCGATTACTCGCACACACTTACGTCGTGCGTCCCCAGGTCCAGGTTCTTTTCACGGCACGGCATTGTTGGCATTAGGTGCGCGTTTTCGTCAAGAACTCATTGTAATCCAGTTATTCGACGCCGGTGTCGCCGCAAACTGGATTCACAAATGCGGATCTGACGTCACTGTTGGTTTGATACCACGCATGCGGCAGTAATTTCTAGAATAACAAGATAACATACGATGCACCCTTTAAAAGAGGGAGACACCAACCAACATCCCCAATCAACTTCTTTCGCCGACTCAGCTCTTCGATCTCCAGTTCTCCACACCAGTCACTCCTTTATCAGAATGTTCAGCCGCTTCTTCACTCTTTTGGCTTTCGCTGCTCTTCTCGCGCTCGTCGCCGCTATGCCTACCCTCCGTGTTCGCGATGGCTCTGGCAGCTCTGATTCCTCCGGCCAGTGCAACACCGAGAACGTTTACTGCTGCAACCAGGTCACCCCTGTAAGATGTCCCCGCATCATCTCATTCACAGCTCATCGCGTATGCCCACAGCCCAGCAGCAGCAACGGGACCAAACTGATCGAGAAGTTGGGCCTTGACCTCGGTAGTCTCGTTGACATGCCCATTGGACTTAACTGTAACCCCATCACTGTGCTCGGCACGGGCAGCGGTGCGTCGTGCACCGCCAGCCCCGTATGCTGCAGCGATAACCAATTTGTGAGTCCATCTGCCCACGCAGAAGTGTTTCACAACAGATCGGAGTCCAATACTGACGACCTGATTTTTTTCTTTCCTTGCTAAATTTGCTCGCGCGCATACAGAATGGGTTGATCAACTTCGGCTGTTCCCCCGTGTCCTACTCCGCGTAGATTTACCTACCGGCACCCACATTCTCTTGCCATTCTTTTGTCTCTTAGAATACATATGTCGTTGGCTGTCTGCTTTTTATACCTTGTTGATACCCTGGAGCAGAGGCCGGTAATATATATCTTGTTGTGTTTGAGGATTCGGACGTTTGGTCACAGTAGACTTTGAGCGGATCGCACGCATTCATAAAGTAGATCAAATGATCCGTTAGAATAAATCAAGAATCTTGTCTCAGCTTATTCTAACGAGAATTATGAGCCTCGAGTGCGTCTAGCTCTAAGTTGAATGTGATCTAATCAAGTGAGCTTGCGTGAGTGATCGATATTAGGAAGGCACCACATTTGGTATCGAGGATCAAACATTACGTTGACCATTATTCTGAACTGTAGAAAGTACTATGTGCCAGCCCAGGCCTCACGCCCTGTGAAGTCCCTGGATATCCTGAAACCAAGAAAGGTGCACTATCGAGAAAACCACAGTTTCAGACTCACTTTTTGCTTCGGGACACGCATGCCTGGCTCTATCCGGATCCGAATGAGAACACGCCCTTGATCCGACTCGGAGCTCAGCGCTCATCTATCAAATGAAAGCGGTTCGGCTTCCCGAATGTATCCGTGTATCGCGGAACAATCTGAGGAATATTCTTCGGTTACAGTAACCTGGTCGAAAGCCGCATTAGAATCGATCAGCTGTAGGCTTCACAGCGAATTCTCATTGGTGTTTGCCAAATGCCGCCACACAGCGCCACCCAGGCGGCCATACGTTACGGGTCATGTTCGTCATCCGCCTCGTCGTGAGTGATGGGTGAGCCATCCAGGCGTCCGACTATTCGACGATCGTGTCGCTCAGGCACTGATAGTGTATCTCCAGCGGCACCGTGGTTCACGCCGTGTTCTGTGTCCTCCCTACGGAAGTAACACGACCAATCATCCCTGCCATATTTCGTGAATCGAAGCGCTGATGGGCGGGGGCATGTAACATCGACACCTAACAACGATATTCGTAAGTCTTGACACCCGTTCACGTCTACCTTCGCTTTCTTGCTTCCAGCTCTTCCAACGCGCCATCATGGAACAGAAAACAGGTAAGTAATCACAACTTCTCGCACTTGCGCCCGTATCGCGCGACCGAGATCCCTTTAGGAGAAAAGAGTGAAAGGGGGGTGATAAAGCCCAGCTCACCGTATAAAAAGGCGAGTCGTAGGGGAGCTCACCATCAGCTCAACGGCATTCCATCGCATCTTCAGTCCGACCGACCGACCTCACCATTCATTTAAAAAAATGCAGTTCCGCTTTGCCACCCTCTTCCCCGTCGTCGCGCTCGTCGCCAGTGTCCTTGCTGACGATGGACAGTGCAACACTGGTTCGATCCAATGCTGCACCAATACTTATTCCGTAGGTCTTCCCGTGATCATGCCTTGCAGCGCCGTCCTGATCATGGCGTACGCATAGAAATCCGACTCGACGATCAAGCAGCTCTTTGGGTTGCTCGACCTCGAAGAACCCAGCACTCCTGGTCAGATTGGGCTGAGCTGCTCTCCGATTTCTGTACTCGGAGGGGGCAGCGGTGCATCCTGCACCCAGCAACCCGTGTGCTGCACTGGTAACGATTATGTGAGTCGTTGCTCCCGTTCGACACTAATGAAGTGGTACTGACGATCCACTTCGGGGTACATAGAACGGACTGATCAATATCGGCTGCTCTCCCGTCAGCTACAGTGCCTAAAAAAACTATGACCATAGGCTCAAGTCGCTATACATAGCGGCTCCCGACGTTCTTTACTTCCTGCTTGGTCTGCACATAATTGTCAACGTCTCCTTTGGAGAAATGCGAAGATTTTTTATACCTGATTCGTGCGTCGGCTAGACTTGATAATACTACGTTTGTTGAGATTCCCGATCGAGGTTGAAGCCAGTGATTGGCGGCATCATAGTTGGAATACAGAAAGATTGCGTGCGAGTGAGTTGGGATGGTAGCCACAACACGACATTGGTATCTGAAATCGACCCGGGATGTCGAGTAAACGCGTGGTCCACCAGTCTAATGACGAGTGCCGGGGCCACGGGACGAAGGGGACACGTGAGTGTCAGGAAGTAAAGGGTTGCAGTGAGTCAACATCTACGCCTTCGTTCTTGTGCTGTCATTATGTCCATCAACGATGCTTTGCGTGATGCGCCGACCGACAGGGAAAAAAATGGCGAATAAGCGGAAAAGGTATCGGGAAGGGCAGTACTAACGAGAAGGGAAATTTGCCAGGCTGTAGTGGCAACGAGTCAAGCGAGGGCAAGTGTAGGAAAGAGGGTCAGACAGAGATGGCCGAGGCGAGGCGACCGGGATACTGGCTGTACGAAGACCAACCTAAGCAATGTTTTCGTGGTGAAAACAATCGCCCGCTGACATCATATGCATTCACATGGTAGTGTTTGCAGCTAACGAGAAGGAAGCCTTGGTTGGTGCTGAGCGCTGAAGAAGATTCGATGGTGGGGGATAGAAAATGGGAAAGTAGAGAAACTAATGAAAGTGAGGTCGTCGGTCCTGAACGTAGCGGTATCCCAAGATGGCAGGGGCACAAAAGGGGTATGTGGGACTGTTCGATACGTGGAATGGAAAGATCGTAGTAGAACATAATGGCAATAAGTGCTATCGACTTGAGGGGTCAAAATCGTGACGGGGTCGTCGGGTAACTTCACCATCCGTATCTAGTCACTCCTGAATGGCGAGCCGCAGCAGTGTGGTCGCGGTAAAATTTTCACCAAACAGACCCGCGGGCGACAAGTTTGATTCAGGTGTCCGGACCGGTCTGTATACGAATGCAATAATGTCTGTCTGCCCGCCAAATTCATAATTGTCAGTGACGTTATGTCATGAAACAACCAACTTGAAGCTATTACGTGGCATCATAACAACAAACATCTCTTCGAGGCTGAAGGGTAAGGAAGCTACTCACTCACCCTAATGTATATACACGGCGCTCATAGTGACCGGGACATTGATGGATGGATCAAAAGTGATAGATCCAACATCGACGCTGGCGGAAACCATTTATTATCGCCTCGAATGTCATTAGCCAGCTGACCAAGGATCACAGGCAATGTGCTCTATGCAATACATCCCAATCTACCCATCCCATTCACCAAACTCCCAGCTGAAACAATCCTGTCAGGGATGTAAGTACCTTACCGAACGAGAGACGAAGAAGTAGATACAAACCACACAATCTGCCTGTTCCTTGGCGACAGGCACAGGCAACTTTATCTTCTTGGTATCCTTATCTTTGTCCTTGCCTTTGTCCTGATCCTTGTCCTTGTCCTTGTCCCCACTACCCCACCAGGGCCAGCTAGTGAGGGAAGCATTCTTCGGATCATCGGCTGGAGGATCATCCATCCATTCAAGCTCCTCCCCGAGCAAGCGCTCGACGATCTGGGCTATCCCGTGTGTTCGGATGTCCACGGACCATTTGAGCTTAGTAACTGTGTCGTAAAGTATGACCTTGCCGAGGTGGCACCTGTACGGGAGTGTTAGCTTGTCCTGAGGACAAGGCGCACGAGACTCTGTACGGCTCACCTCGTTTCCATCGCATAGCCAGCGATTGCACAGGTAGATGTTACGCCATTGCAGACTCCCATGGCGATTGGGTCTGCCGTATGTATGACATGGGTGACATGCTGAGTGGACGGCTTCAAAGAATATCAGCCATACATCGATGATCTAACACAACTTTGCACATACAGGGGAAGGAAGATGCAATCGAGTGGCCGCTAGCTTCTCGGCCGGTGCTTCGAATGCCACGACTGGCGCACCGAAGGTAACTCCGATGAGGGAAGATACAGCGCCGCCCAAAGAATGACCTGAAGAAACTCGTCAGTACTTTTATGCCCAGGCTAAAATCGAAAGAAGATCACGGACCGATTACCCAGATGCGAGAGTTCGGGTACATGTACGTAAGATTATTGTATAAATTCTGTACAATCGGATTGGTGATGGCAAGTCGTACCAATGGCAAAGGCTGCTTACCACGCCAACCGAATAGTACAAATCATCGTCTTGAAGTGCGCGCTCGGTGCATGATTGGTCGCATTTTCCTGAGCCCTTATAGCAACCACAAACCGTACTCCACGTCGGACCCACGCGAGCGCAACAACAAGAAAAGAGCATGTTATCGTTTAGCTTGTCCTTCCGTACTGTTGGACCTCCACCACCAGTGATCCACCCAGCTGAGGTACCCTTCAGAGAGAGGATAACTGTTGAGTTGTCTTCTGAGACAAAGACGTGGCCACGAAGACCATCAGCAGTAGGCTCCCACCCTACAGGTACGGTCTGCACGAGCGATCGAGCTAATTTTCAGAGACGAGGTACGGAAGAAAAGAAATTGACTTACCGAGTTGAACCCTTCGACACTGTACCAATCTGCCTCAGGGCCCGCACTATAGGCGTTATAGGACATCTTTGCGAGAGCGAGGAGTGATTCTCGATCAGTCACATCCGGGCCAAGTACCTCTTCTGGCATCCACAAACCGCCATCGGTCTCCCCATGTAACATAGAGCGTACACGTGCATAATGAAATGCAGCGTTGGAGGAAGGTCGGTGGGTGAGGATTCCGGATGTCTCTACATCATAAGAGTACGGGTCTGCGAGCGTGCTTAGTGAATGTGATATAAGCTGAGATGGACCGACGTCGGAAAAGATCACCCGGGAAGTATTTGCGACTGCGTGTTGGTGTCTGAGATGAAACGTGAGTCTCGGTGTGCGAGACTGGATGTCATTATCCTGTCTAAAGAGTAGGGAGGTGAGCAAGAGACGCAGTGCAGCTGGAAACAAGTCAAGTATCATGACCATAAAGACATAGATATGATGAAAGCGTAGAGGAGGTTGTGCCAGTTCAGCACAGTGAAGTGTTTGGGGGTAGATTACATAAGCTACTCAAAGCACACTGGGAATGAGGTCATTGCGAACTTCAAAGGAAACCATGGCCCTTACTAGTACAAGGATAAAGCCCCTCGACGATACGCCCAGTGCGGTTTCATTTATTTCTGTTTTCATGGTGCAATTTTCGAACGTAGCTGGTTTTAGTCGTTTTGGTGAGTCCCTCCAGCCATGACTTCCTTCCCTTCCTTCCACTGTTTCGTTATGAGACCGGGAGAGTGGGAACACTGGGGATGACACATGCGACCTTGAAGCGACACCATTTCCACGCATAGGACCGCAATGCGAATAGCATCGCCTGCTTTGTCAGTATACAGTATCGTTTCCCGATTTTCACCCGCAGACTACTGGAAAAGTGACCCTGTCTCTAGCGTTGGTCGGGTGCAACTTGACGCCGTTACCTCTTCACCATACTTGATGCGGCACTACGAGCAAAGCAAAACATAATTCCAAATTCTGCTAGGGCCACATATCGAATGTGCTTTTTGAGTTTCCCCTGATTGATTCGGTTCAGGCTCGTACTAGTCACGGTTGATCAGCTTGCTTCTCTTCGGTTAACCAGGTTCATGTGACTCTACAGGATTTCGAACACGTCCTGTGCTCTCACGTACTGCTTCCGCTCAGAATCCGCTGTGCGCCGTTGGGTGTGTTTCCGACATAGTAGCTACTAAGCAAGTATTGGGTAATTCCGACGGACCATGCTATGTTGCTGTGTAGCACATACTGCCAGCGCCACAATGACTCCACAGAAGAAAAGCTCCGAATCCCCGGTTAGGCTGTGTCGACATATAAATTGTTGATAGTTCCCGCAAGAAGTGAATATCCGCGTTCGTATCCTTCAATTCTTTCCAATAGTCAGAAGAATGGAAGTGTTCTTCGCAGTTGTACTCCTAATGGTCACAGGATTTGTGGCTGCCTCAGCTAGTAGCTCGGGTTGCCTCTGTACCTACGGTCAATCCTGCTGGCCTTCTGCGTCCACCTTCTCCCAGCTCCAATCCCAAGTCTCCCAGCCGCTGATCTATCCAGTACCCAGCGCGTCAGCATGTTATCCGTCATACAATCCATCCGGAAACTGCACTGCAGTCCTTGAAAACTGGTTTGACGGTAACTGGCGCTCCTCGACCCCTGGTGCAATGGAAGCACCGAATTGGGAGACATTCACATTCCAGAACGGCACCACCGCGGCCTGTTATTTAAACACGACCATCACCGGAGTCTGTGAACAGGGGAGTGTACCCGTCATCGGTGTAGATGCACGTTCAGTGGAGGACATACAGGCTGCAATCGCTTTTGCAGTACAGCAGAACTTGAAGCTAGTTGTTAAAAATACTGGGTATGTCATCACTCTTGATATGTGCTGTGTGGAGTGGGCATGATCTGATGGATGTTGCACGTCCAGGCACGATTTCCTCGGACGTAGTACGGCACCAGGCTCGTTTGTGGTGTGGACGCACAATATGAAGAACATCACGTACAACTCCGCATTTAGGCCCCAGGGGTCTCCGGGTAGTGAAACATACGAGGGTAGGGCCTTTTCAAACGTGCACTGGAATCAATCTCTCTAACTGTATATCCTGTGTAGCTGTGACTCTTAGCGCAGGGGTACAATGGTTTGAAGCATATGCTGCCGTTAATAACTACGGTCGCATCATGGTCGGCGGACTCTCTGCCGGAGGTTCCATCGGTTCATCTGGCGGATGGGTGGCAGGTGGTGGACACTCTGCACTGTCTCCCAGCTATGGTCTCGGTGAGATCTCCGCGGATTGTCTGACCTATGAAGTTAATCTGTGATTTCTGATCGAAGGTGTTGACAATACTTTGGAGATGTCTGTCGTCCTTTCCACGGGACAGTTCTTGACTGCAAACAACTATCAGAACTCGGATCTCTTCTGGGCGTTGCGTGGTGGAGGGGGATCCACGTACGGAATCGTCACCTCAGTTACATATCGCACCTATCCATCTATCCCAGTCCAGCTATACACGTTCCAGGCGAATACTATCAACTCCTCGGCCCTCTCGGAACTTGTCGAGGGACTACTTCGTTTCCAATCTCAATTTACAGATGACGGTTGGGGTGGTTACGGGTCTATTGGCAGCCAGCAACTCGGCTTCTACTATTTTGGACCCAACATGACCAACGAAACTGCCACAGTCACCACTCGAGGATGGCACAATTACACCAGTTCCCTGACGAGGTTCGGTGTCGTTACCGAAGAGAACATGTACTATTCTCCATCTTGGTACGAACTGTATGTAGCCCTATTCAGCACCGGCGTCCAGAACGGTGATAATCTCATGTTCACGTCTCGACTCCTCTCCCGCGAAGCAATTGCAACCAACTATTCCCAGATCGCCCAAGTCCTCATCAATTGTAATGCCTCCTTTGAGTGAAGTTTTCACTACATATTCATGGTGTCCGGGAGGCTGACGTCGTTTACCCAGTACGATCGCAGGCGGCAAGGTTAGCCAGTTCGCAGCTGATTCGGCCGGGTTGAACCCGACTTGGCGGAATGCGGTTGTAGAAACGATATGCGGATTTACCTGGGAGGATGGCACTGAGATTGATGGGTTGATTGCCCAGTTGAAGGGATGGATCAAGGACATGTATGATGTCACTCCCAACGATGGTGCCTACTTCAACGAGGTATGTGAATCGACCCGATCGCCTCCACCAGCTTTACTGATACTGGGTAGGCGTCCTTGTTCGAGATCGAGTGGCAGAAAGCCTTTTTCGGATCTCATTATTCGACTCTCAAGGAGATCAAATCCAAATACGATCCGAATCGCCTATTCGTCGTCGTAGAGGGTGTCGGATCTGAAGATTGGAACGCCAATCTAACGTGCCGGTATTGAGAGTTGAACGAGTTCACATGGGGTCATCATGTTGCCCGCCGTTGTCTCTTACCAATACTTATGTTTTTCCAGGAGCTCGGGCTTAGGAGCTCATGTATTTTATACAATTTTTTTCGTTTTTGCTATGTTGGAATGCTCAGGGGACTAATTGCATAAAGGCCGACGCATCAAGTTGAACAGGTGGGACTAGAGATTGAATTCGAAATTGATTGGATGCCGAGGCCTGAGGAGCCAGGACGCCGAGGAAACATTGCTGTTTTTTCTCAAAGTATCGACACGATGTTCAAAGAGCTTGACAACCTTTTCCAAGTCTCCATCGAATCCCGACTTCCACGCGTTTTTATTGTGTGATCAACAAAGGGTGCACTGGTCATGTATATTGGGCACTGTTAGACTCTGGGAAAGTATAGCAATCCAATCTTGAGAGCCAGATTTGGGGAGTGGGTGATCCATGCAAGTCTTCAGAGCTAGCTTGGGATGTTGAGATAAGATGCCACCCGGCTGGGTTCAAACACCGCAGACCCCTGAATGGATGGAATAAGGAGGATCTGAGTTGTGGAGCGAAGGTGT
>JBBPLQ010000322.1:0-18177 GCA_038089855.1 Royoungia palumana
AGCGCTGCGCCCTTACTGTCCTTGTTGGGGGTCCCAGATTTCAGAGGATGAAGAGGACGGAGTGGGTTGAAGGGGGAACTCAAAGTGGAGCGAGATGAGAGAGGAGTGCCGGGGAAGTCTTAGTCGATATTCAAGCTAGAGTATCTACAACAAGGTGCGGACTTACATATATATGGAAGACGGGAAACGTAACTGGGATGGAGATGAATAAGTCTGGAGTCAGAAGGGTCGGAGTAAGGGTCAGAGATGGAGAATGGACAAGGGTCGACAGAGAATGGAGAAGGGTTGACGGAGAAATGTACATGCAGGGTCGGAGGTAACTAGGACGGAGGCAATACATGACGAGATAGAATGTAAACTATAAACGGAGAATGGAGAGACGGAGATCTACAGACAGGGTATCAGAGTGCGCGAGGGTGCCAGAGTTGGGTCTCGGAAGTGTGGAGTAGGTCGGAGGAACGGCACGTGACAGTAGGAAGAAGCACCACGGAAGATGGTGTTCATGGATTAGGAAACTGGTGGTTGTTGAGTCTAGTGGTTCTGCACTGGGATACCTATGGTCTCATACACTGTCTCTCAACTGCTGTACCTCCTCTGTGCTAGCGTTGGGCAGCAAGGGGAGGATCACTTCAAAAAATGAAGAAGGATGAGTGTTAGATGAGGACGCGAAGTTCACTACGTTCAAGGGTTCATAAGCCCCTTGCCTAGCGTTGACTTCCTTCTTTTAACGCACTTGTCTCTTGGCTTTTGAGCGAGTGCGCGACTGCTTTCTGGGCATATCCTTAGCGAAGAAAGTTGTAGTAAAGTTCTTATGAAACAAGCCAACAAATGTTGAGACTTGTAAAGCGAATAAGATGTAAAGGTGTTTGGAATGTTGTCCCAACTGGTTTGTAAGCGGAAGACCAGAAGAACTTTACTGAGTTCTTTGGTGTTGGTTGCATGGTTTATATACTACTACATGTGTTTGTATCTATTTGTAATGTTCCGGAATATTCTATCTAATGAAGGAATGTGATTGGCTAATGAAAGTGGTACGATGCACAGCATCAGTAAGTGATGATGTCATAGAGATAAGAGAAAGAAAGGCCATTGGTTAGAATGATAGGGAATGTTCTATAGGGCTGTGCTTGGCTATGCAAGTGTGGCAGCCAATGGGAATGAATTCCGAGCATAGGTTTTGACATGAGGCAAAGGTCTAGCTTTTGGGGAATGGAATGAGCAAAGCATGTAAAGGGACGGTGTATGACATAGGGGTGATGTGTAATTTTGGGAATGGTATATCATGTGACTTGTGGTCATGTGATGCAGGAAATGGAATAAACATGGGGGTCGAAGATAGGGGTTTTGAAGCGTTTGTAACACTACCCCCCTGCTGATGGTCAGATTCCAGATGACCAAAATCAGTGTGATTGTGGAGCTGAATGCTCCTATCTTCGATTTCTGTAAGAGGAAGGGGCATAGGATTGAACATAGAGTTAAAGTTTTCATAGGAGATTCGTAATTTTCAAGGGGCAGAGGGGTGGGTTTCATGGAGTAGTTTTACCACATCCGGGCAATTTGTCATGTTTTTGGCCGGTTCCCATGTGCGCTCCGTTTCATCATATCCTTTCCAGTGGACAAGGTATTCAATTCCTCGTCCTTTGTATCGTGAGTCGACAATGTAGTCAACTTCATATTCAACGTCTCTGTTTTCAGTTACTAGAACTGGGCCGGGTTTGTAAGAGTTTTGGCCGCCAAGGCGTTCTTGATAAGGTTTAACCCGTGAGATGTTGACTACTGGATGGATTTTGATGTGCCGTGGGAGTTTAAGTTCCACAGCATTTGGTCCCTTCATAGATATGATTTCATATGGTCCGATCCACTTGTCGGTTAATTTCCGGGATCTGTTTGCGATGTTTAGGTTGTCTGTAGCTAGCCAGACTTTATCGCCAGATTTGTAATCCGGAGGAGTGGAGCAGTGTTTATCAGCCTGTGATTTCATATGTTCTTGTGCCATAGTGAGGTTTTGTTTGGTTTCGTTTAATATGTCCTGCATATCTTTTATGAATGCCTTGGCTGCAGGTGCGTGTGTGAGTCGAGGTTCTATTCCCATACGTGGAACATAGGAGTGGGTAATGGCGAAGGGAGCGTGTTTGGTGCTCAAATTCTTTTTTGAGTTGTAGCTGAACTGTGCAATGGGAAGCCAGTTTACCCAATCATTCTGATTTTCTGCACAGAAAAGTCTAAGGAATTGTTGTACTTCACGATTCGTACATTCCGTTTGACCATCCGTTTGGGGGTGGTGAGCACTGCTCAGTTTTGGAACTATTCCTAAATTGTTGCATATGTCTTTCATAAGTTGTGAAGCAAATTGTGGTCCGTGGTCGGAGATGATTGTTTTAGGTAGACCATGGTGTTTCCATATGTTGTGGAGATATAATTTAGCTAAATCAAGAGAAGAACATGTTTTCGTGGTTGGGATGAATTCAACTTCTTTGGAGATGCGGTCCACAACCGTGAGAATGGAATCATAATTTTGTGAAATGGGAAGATCTGTGATGAAGTCTGTGGAGATGTCTTCCCATGGTGCATTTGGAACTTCTAGAGGTTGTAGTTTACCCACTGGGGGTTGATTTCCCGTTTTGAAGCGTGCGCAGCGTTCACATTTGGAAACATAGGTTTTGGTGAATTTAGCCATTTCTGGCCAAACATAGTGGCGTGAGAGTAGTTGAAGGGTTTTCTCATATCCTGGATGTCCTGCAACCAGTGTGTCATGATTCATTTCTAGAACCTCCATCCTGAGAGATTCTGGTACATAGATATGGTTTTCTTTTTGTAGGATGTTTTTGTTGTTTATTTCTTTTAATTCATATCCACGCTTGAAGAGTGAGTCTAGACCTGAACGTGGGATTTTGATTTGTTCATGTTGGGGTTTATCAAAGAAGAGGTCTCCCTGATCCTTTAATGATACCTCAATTGGGTGGATCTGAGTTTCAGGAATAACCGTAACTGCTTTGTTATCGTCTTCGATTCCTACCGCGTGGTCTTCTCTTCGAGATAACGCATCTGCTTTTCCCATAGTAGCGCCAGCTTTGTAGTGCCACGTCATATCGAACCTAGATAAGTATTGCGCCCAGCGCACCTGCCTTCTAGACAAGTCTTGGCGTGTCATAAACCATTTAAGGTTTTCATGGTTGTTCCATATTTCGAAGGGTTGTGCCAGCCCTTCTAGGTAATGTCTCCATATTTCCAAAGATCAGATCACTGATAACATTTCTTTGTCGGCGATTGGGTAGTTCCTTTCTTTGGGTGACATACTGTGGGAGTTGTAGGCGACAGGGTGCCATTTGTCTCCCTTTTGGATATATAACACTGCTCCTGTGGCGTAATCCAAGGCATCCGATTCCAATCAGTATTTTCCGCTTGGATCAGGGTATGCAAGGATGGGAGCGGTGGTGAAAGCTTCTTTTAATTTATTCATAGCATTTTGTTCTTTTTCTGTCCAAGTCCATTGGACTTCCTTTTTCGTGAGATCATGTAATGGTCTAGCCATTTGGGCATAGTCTTTGATAAAACGGTGGTAGAAGTTGGCTAGTCTGAGGAATGAGCAGACGTATTTGACCTTCGTAGGTATGGGCCATTCTTTGATGGCTTTGGTCTTTTCTTCAACCATGGAGATTCCATTAACTCCGACAATCATTCCGAGGAAGTCTACTTCTTTGCATGAAAAGGTGCATTTTTCTGGTTTGATAAATAAATCGTTTTCTTTTAATCTCTGTAGTACTTCCAGAACAACTTTGTCATGTTCTTCTTGATTATCTGTGGAAGTGAAGATCATGAGATCATCGATGTAGATGACCAAGACTCCATCCATATCAGAGAAGATGTCATTCATCATTTGTTGGAAAGTAGTGGGAGAGTTGCATAAACTGAAATACATAACGAGGGGTTCATATGATCCGTGGAAGCACACAAATGCTGCTTTCCATTTGTTGCCTTCCTTTATACAGACGTTGTTGTATCCCCATCTTAAGTCCATTTTCGTGAAGAGTTTCACATGTTTTAGCTTGTCAACAAGCTGGGAAATGAGGGGAAGTGGATAGTTATTTTTGACCGTGTGTTTGTTAATGTAACGGTAATCCTGTACCATCTGTTTTTGTCCATCCTTTTTGGGAACGAAGAACACCGGTGACGTTTGTTCGGATTTAGAAGGACGGATATATCCTTTTGCCATTTGGTCATCAATAAAGTCCGAGACCTCCTTCTGTTCATCTGGGGAGAGGAGAATGACACGACCCTTCTTTGGTTTGAATGTGTCTTTGAGTTCTATCCCATGATCCCAGGGTTTACGGAGTGGCATTCTTTCCGATTCCTTCTTGGAGAATATGTCAAGAAACTCGTGGTATTGTTTGGGTACAAGTTCTTCGGGGGTCTTTTCTATTTTTGGTTTTTGTTTTTCTTCTTTTTGTTGTTTATGAAATTGGTAGTCATAGATGTCTTCGATTTCTTCACATGTGACTTGTCATGAGAAAGAAGACGTGTTGCATGGAAGGGGACAGTGTGTCAGGTTCACTTTTCCCAATTTCCAATCTATCTCCGGATTGTGCTTCTTCAGCCACGTATATCCGAGGACTAGATTGTGGGTTCCTATATTTGTGATTTCTGCCCTGACGTCCTCGACGTGTCCTAAATAATCTAGTGAGAGTTCCGCATAGTGTGTGATTTCTCCAGCCGAGTTTGGGCTTCCGTTGGCGTTAAAGACCTTGACAGGGAAGAGCATTTCTTTCTTTGGGATGTTATTTTTGTCCACAAAGGATTTGTTGAGAAATGTTATGTTTGCTCCACTGTCTAGGAGGGCTCTTGCCTTAAACGGGAATGGAGAGTTTTTGACATTTATTTTGATAGGAAGAGTAATTTCCTTATCGATTTTGAAGGTCCTGATAAATTTTTGTGAGTTTTTGGTAGGAGAATCAAGCACTGGTTTATCAACCCAGCCGCGCTCTGTAGGAGACGCTCCTATCGTTACATTGTCCGAAATCATAGGAGGTGAAGAAGGGGAGTACTCAGAAAACACATATGGAGTTGTATCGTAATCGTCTAATGGTTCGATGTCCAAGGGAGAGAAGAAAGACTGACCTTGTGACACCGACCTTCCCTTTCTAGTGGCGTCACCTAGGCTTTTCCCGACCCAAATTTCTTCTTATAATGGGCATCAATTTGTTTAATTGATAACCCGCGGAGTTCTGTATAAGGGTCCACTGTTTCTATTCTTGTTGTGGGAGCAGTAGGTATCTCTGTGGTCATTTCTCTAGCTTTTCCTTTATTGTTCTGGCAGTTACGCCAGTGTTGTCCGTTTACCCATTTGCAAACGGGGCATTGGTTCTTTTTAGGAGCACGGCATTCTTTCACTCCATGCCCTTCTTTGCCGCAGTTGGCGCATTTGAAAGGCTTCTTGCCTGGTTTGGTTTGAGTGGTATTTATGAACCACCTGTTTTCGTCCCTTGTGATTACATCAACGTCCATGGCGTTGGGATCTTTCCTATATTGAGTCACTCCTCGGAGCAAGTTCAAGCTTTCTTGGGTGCCGCCCACTTTCCTGATTTCTTCTAACCACTTGTCTACCGTGAGAAGTGTGGTCCTCTTTCCTGATTGGAATATTTTTTCTATTATGTGTCTTGCTGTGTTCTTTTCCAGCAGACATATTCCATGAGATGCGCTGATCTCCGATTGATGGAAGAGGGATTCCCATTTAACTAGGAATTGATCCGTCTTCATGTTTTCTTGTTGTAATTTTTCGATTTGGGCAATCACTCAATCTCCTTGTAGTTGTGGACGGAAGAAGGCTTCTATGTGTTCCTTGATTACGTCCCAGGTAAAGGTGTCAGGGCCCTCAACTACTTGCTTTATCCTTGTTTGCGCAAAGTAGCCAGCCTTGTCTCCTTTGAGCTGGAACAGGACAGCAAGTGTGGCATCTGTTGTATGGGTAGAGATGCTGTTTACTTTGAGCCATGCCTGCATTTTGGCCTACCACTCATTAAACTTGGGAATGCTTCTGTCGTACTCTCCGGGATCTGCGAAGAGTTCATATTTCTTTCCTACGGTAGACCCCTTTGGTTCATCCATAGACATGGAGGCTCCTCCTGCCTCCACTTGTGCTTGCAACATTGCTACCTGTTGTTGCAGCTTGTTTAAAGTTCTCAGCTGATTTGTAAGGTTTTCTATCTCCGTGTCCTTTGTATCTATTTGTGTTCCAAGAGCGGTGATAGCATTTATGTAAGAGATGGAGATTGTCTCCATCTTCGTTATACTGTTGCACATAACCATCGATGATAGTGTGGAAAGCCATTGATTTATTTAGAAAGATAGGTAGGTACCCGAGAAGGTTTCTTTAGGAGAGCTTGGGGTCTCAGGGATCTAGTTTCTATAGGCCCATCTGAGTGAACAAAACGACTTCTTTTTCTGAAGCAGTGGTTTCTGTTTATCCTGTCCTGCTTCTTCCTCGATTTCTCTTGGAACTCTCTCAATCTCTGATTGGTCTCCTGGGTGCCTGGAGACGTTTCTCTGTCTGACAGGTAGGGATCCGAATCGGACCTTTCTCTCTTCAATGGGCAGGGGTTGGAGCATAAGGGAACTACTATAGGTGAACCTTCTTTGATTCTCAACCCAAGTAGCGGTGCTTCCTCTTCTGAAGGTAGGGGTGTCAAGGGGGAAAGCGATAGCGTCTCCTCCAATGGTTCTGATTTGAATCGAATGCATCTGATTGGCTCTGGGGAGTCTAGCTCTGACCTCAGAGGAATCCTCTCTAAGGATCGGGTTGCGAGGACGGCACGGAGGAGTTGGTCTTCGTTGGAAGGTAGGTGTTAAGGCTATGCAGGATTTCCGGCGACAACTCCGGTCAACTCCGGATACAACTCCGGAGTTGCGCGAGGGGTTTAGGACTTTGGCTTCAGCGACTCGGAGCAGAGCGCTACGCCCTTACTGTCCTTGTTGAGGGTCCCAGATTTCAGAGGACGAAGAGGACGGAGTGGGTTGAAGGGGGAACTCGAAGTGGAGCGAGACGAGAGAGGAGTGCCGGGGAAGTCTTAGTCGATATTCAAGCTAGAGTATCTATGACAAGGTGCGGACTTATATACAGAGGACGGGAAACGTAACTGGGACGGAGATGAATAAGTCCGGAGTCAGAAGGGTCAGGGTAAGGGTCGGAGACGGAGAATGGACAAGGGTCGACAGAGAACGGAGAAGGGTCGATGGAGAAATGTACATGCAGGGTCGGAGGTAACTAGGATGGAGGCAATACATGACGAGATAGAATGTAAACTATAAACGGAGAATGGAGAGATGGAGATCTACGGACGGGGTATCGGAGTGCACGAGGGCGCCGGAGTTGGGTCTCGGAAGTGCGGAGTAGGTCGGAGGAACAGCACATGACAGTATCCCCCTCTTAGGCCTGAGCCCACGAAGGCCACAGGCTCAAAGCGAGGATCAACAGAGTGGTCAGAGATCACGTGACTCGGAGTTTGAAATTCTGGATGTGCCTATAAAGCTGCGGGGACATGCTCTTTTGCTTCTTAACTTTTAACTCTTACCATGTCCGACTTTACTGACATCGTGGAGTGGGAGGACGCGCGCCTCGTCGAATGCGACGAAGACGATGACGCCCTATTCGAGGCGAAGGCGGCGGAGCGGAGGAGGCAAGCGAAGGTGCGCAAAGAAGAGGAGCACAGACGGGCAGAGCAGGAGGAGGAGCGCAGACCGGCGGAGCAGGAGGAGGAGCACAGACCGGCGGAGCAGGAGGAGGAGAGGCATGTGGCAGAGGAGCGTCGGAGGGCAGAGGAGGCAGAGGCAAGACAGAGGAAGACACAGGAATGGGAGAGGGCGATGGCGCAGGTGAGTGCCCATCGGATAAGACAATGGCGGAGGCTGATCGGAGTAGGTGGCGGAGGTCCGCATTCAGCAGATGGTGGGCAGATGCAAGGGGAAGGGTGTAGTGTGCCTGCAATGTGCCAACAAGGGGCTCGAGTGCATGCCCGGACCTGGAAGGTCCAAGTCCTGCATGGAGTGCAAGGACTTGAAGCAGAAGTGCGAGAGGCCGGGGGTCCTGAGTGGTCCCAAGTGGAGGCAGAGAAGGATGGAGGTGGAAGCAGAGGAGGAAGAGGAGACGGAGGGGCCTCAGAAGAAGAAGGCCAGGTCGGAGGGAAGGTCGGAGGGGTCTGGGGAGCAAGGGAGGTCAGATGGGGGTGCGGAGGTGTTGGAGATCACCAAGGCACTGAAGGAGGTGGCCGTGGTGGTGAGAGACATGGCATCGATGGTGCGTAACAACACCAAACATGTCGCGCGGATGGCCTCGGTCGTCCAGCAGCTTGTCAAGCTGCAGGCGCTGGAGGCATACGGAGGGGAGGAGTTGGAGTTGGAGTCAGAGGTGGGGTCGGAGGAAGAAGAAGAGGTTGCAGGGGAACTGGAGGGGCTGGGAGAGGAACGGAGGGAGTTGGAGGGTCGGAGGGAAATGGAAACGGAGGAGTAGTGTAGTATAATCTTGTATCTAGCAAGATCGGAATTGATGGTGACCTAGAAAAAGAAGGTCGGAGTGATTGGAGTGACCAAAGGTCATCGGAGTGAGTTGGAGAAGTGGAGGAGCAGGGGACAACATGAGCACAAGTATTGACAAGACTTTGTTGCGAGCGGAGGCCCTATCCCCCTCTTAGGAAGATGCCCCAGGCATCGAGCCAGGGCAGAGGTCGCGGGAAGATCGGGTGTTGGAGCATCAGAGTGAAGGAGGTAGACACGATGGATCAGAAGTGGAGTTCAGTTGGAGGGCTTAACCAAGGACTGCAGAGAGCTCGGAGGTGTTGGCAAGACTGTCGAGTGGGACGGATGAAGTTACTGCTCATTCCCATCGCTCAACGGAGCGTTAACGGGAGAGTCAGAGGTATCCAGAGACCAGGGACAGGAGCTTCCAACGAGGTTGATGGACGGTCATCACGGAGTGATCATCGGTCAGAGATGTCAGAGTTAAGGAGTTCAGAGCAGTGGAGCAGATGCGCGAGTCGGAGTAACAGAGGCATGCACAAGCAGGGGGCGCAAAACCCAAACAAGTGCAGAGACGGAAGAATGGACTAAGCACGGGGAGTCTGAGGACAATCCTGTGCAATGTGGTCATCAAGACCACAGTAGAAGCAGAGGCGGAGGTTGAAACGTCGCTGACATTCCGAGGCGGAGAGTCTGCCATCAGGACCGAGGTCTGGAGCAGGGTTCGGAGTGTTGGGAATGTCGGAGGAGTCGGATGGGTCAGATGTCTGAGACTCATTGTCAGAGGCATCGGGGTCATGGTCAGAGGAGGGGTCAGAGTGGTCGGAGTCGTAATCAGAGGGATCGGAAGGGGCAGAAGGAGTGTCGGGATCAGGAGTGTCGGAAGGGGCAGAAGGAGTGTTGGGATCAGGAGTGTCGGAAGTGGAGCGAACGGAGGGGTCATCAGAGTCGTAGTGCAACCATGGAGAATGAAGGTGGGACCACGGAGTGGAGGGATGTTGGCGCTCGTATTCGGACTTACGTTCCCAATAGTGCGCATCTATTTCCTGCGCTAGGGTTCGCAATGCGGAGAGCATAGGGGGCTTGCCAACATGCGAGATTTCGTCTTTGATGCGGTCCAGAAGTCCGGAATAGAAAAGGGCACAGAGTGCACCATCTCTATAGCCTCGGACTTGACAAGCTATGCGATTGAACTTAACCACATACTTGTTGATGCGTTACGAGTCAGACATAGACAGATTGTGGAGTTCGTGTTCCACGTCACCGACAGGATCATGAGGTCCGAAGTTTGTCTGGAGTTCCAGGACGAAGTCAGAGTAACTGTCCATCCAGAGCGGACGGAACTGAGGGGTCTCGGAGATGAGGAGGTCAGGTTCAAACCATTCTAAGGCCATCCCGGTCAAATAGGACTGGGCGAACGTTACTTTGGCATGCTCGGACTTGAAGGCTTTAGGGCGGTCTTGGAAATTCAACTCGCACTGGACTAGGAATGTGTGGAGCTGATGGGGATTGGAGCCATCAAACTGGTCTGGAGTTCGGACTTTGGTTTGAGGCACAGAGGTGTGTTTTGAGTGATTGGCTGATCTAGCCAACTGCTGTACAGCACGGGAAAGGAGGGCGGCAGTGTCATTGGAGGAATCTTTGGAGTCAGAGGACAAGACTCGGAGTCAGAGTCGTTGCTAGCATACCATGGGAGAGGGTGTGAATGAGAGCGCGGATGGGGGTACAGTGTCGAATATCTAGTGGTATTTCTTATTCAGATATTCTTATCCTGATACCACTGATATCATATTATTCATTTTCATATTGGATAATCATTCGCTATTCATACGTCATACTATGAGTCATCTTATATGACTCACTTACCGATCCTATCGGATACTTACTAAACATGTATGACAGATAGTGCGATTCCATCGCATACTCTTCTTCCTTATTAGGTAGAAAGATAGGACTGTGCACGGACCAGTCCAAATAGATACATACAATCCTGTATCGTATATAAGAGGAGAGCTCCCTCACACTCGCTCTCCTCAGTTAGAAATCTACTCTCTACTCTACCTCAATCACTCTTGCTTCGCTCCAAAAGTCTCCTCAAGTAAGTCTCTACTTGAATATACCTCTGCATACTTCTCCAAGAGAGGAAGTATCCTACGCCCTTTGCGTAGAGACAGAGAACCTATCAGTTCTTTAATTCAAACAAATTGGCACCAAAGAATTCGATGCACTCGCGCGTGTGGTGGAGGCATGGCCTTTCCCTCAGAGACGACCGAAGTAGGAAGTCCGTGGGTGTGCAGTACATGCGACTTACTGATTGCAGGTTATCTCACAACCCAGCGGACAGTGTCTTGATTGTCAAGATGCCGATGGCAGCGCACGAGTTCTCACTTACCGATTTTAGAAGGGTTGTGCAACCCGCCCTAGATCGGCTCCCAGTCAGCCGGGAGCGTTTTCGCACCACCTTGGAACCGAACCTTTCGATGCGATCGTCACACACTGGTTTCTCCGCAACCCCCGATCTTGCTTTGGTTGTGATGCCTGTTGAGGATGGTCTGTCTTCTGGCCTCCTCGCTGTGGTGGAATGTGCGTTCAGTCAAGACCAAAAGGAGCTGATGGACAAGATTAGAAACGAGGCTGAGGGTTGGCCCGAGATTGTTCTTGTCATTCTAACTTGAATCATCGTTTCGGAGCTTCAAGACTATCGCTCACCGCAGGAAGAGTCACCGACCTGGGACTTCTTTTCACGTCATGACACATGTCTTTCTCACAAAGACTTCCTGGCTCTCCCTCAGTCCGTTACTCAAAGTGCCTCTAGATCTGGCCAATTCGGCTCCTCCGAGCAAGCTAACCCTGCCAATCCCACTGCACAATCCGACCCTGCCGGATCTGACTCTGACTCTGATGGTGATAGAGCACCTTTGGTACTTGAGCCTGTCGTAATCGCGGGACACACGTGGTGCCGAATCAGCAACGTTGAGTACCATGTATGGACCAAGGAAGACGGTGATGAGAAGATCGATCTCGATGATAGCAAGAAGAAAGTCGGTGTAAGTGATACGATACATTGGATTGTATTATGAATCATGATCGAACTGCTGACTTCACCTCCCATTTTTTAAGTCCTTATACCCTGAGATCGTGATGGAAGACATGGAGCTGGAAATCAGAAGTGGTCTGTCCGCTGTGAAGAGAGAGATCATCGAACTTGCTAAGGTGCTCAAATCCAAATCCACTATTCGCAGGTTGAAGGAGGCTGAGCTGGTGGTGAACTTCAATTGGAGAGAGCTCCAGGCAGGGCTGAAAATCGCGGCACGGCTGACCGCGTTGAGCCGTTATGAAACATGGTACTATCAGGCATTTCGTGGAACCAAGCGTGCTTACCTGGACGGCAAAGAATACCGACCTATGGAGAGTGAGGACTCCGTGTCCTCCGGCTCTGGACACCAGGACATTGTAAGCGGATATGGTCTAGCTAGATAGAGGACTGTAAGGACTGGTCTAGGTTAATGATGAAATAGATAATGTAATGGTATAGTAGCTTACCTCCAGTCTCGCATACGCCCGACTGGAGGAAAAAAGAGGGAAAGGGCAGTGCGCGTAGGGCGACACTCGCGATGTCCAAAAAAGGAAATGTAGGTAACGAACAGTAGTGAACTACTAATACTTAACTATCTACGGGCTGTTCTCCAACACACCCCCTCAGACCGGAGATACCAATGAGAAACGGGTAATCATAGTATCATGCAGTGCCCGAGTGAGTGGTTTAGTGAGTCCGTCGGCGAGCATTTCGCCTGTAGGCACGTGGGTGATCTCGAACGTTCCATCTTCGACACGTTCCCGTACTAGGTGGTATTGCATGCTGATATGTTTCGTGCGGGGATGGTGGCGAGCTTCTTTCGCAAGCGCGATTGCACCGGTGTTGTCTACGAGGAGTTCAGTTGTTGGGAGTGACGAGTTGGGCGAGAATAGGCTGATGTCGGACATGAGCTGGCGAAGCCATAAAGCTTGCTTTGCCCCATGCGACATGGCTATATACTCGGCTTCAGTAGATGAGGCGGCGACAGTCAGTTGCTTTTTACTGTTCCATGACACGACAGCGTCTCCCAGCTGGAATATATAGCCTGAGGTTGAGCGACGGTCATCGACATCTCGTGCCCAGTTTGCGCCCGTGTGACCTGTGAGTGTGTTCGGGTCAGAGTTGTTGACATTGCCGAGCGTGAGTGAGAGGTTGCGGGTGTGCTTCAGGTATCGGAGGACTCGGAGGAGCGTGTTCCAGTGGGGTTTTCCAGGATTGGCGCTATATTGTCCGAGCTGGCTTGCTATGTATGCGAGATCAGGGCGTG
Source organism: Royoungia palumana (assembly GCA_038089855.1). Classification (NCBI taxonomy): domain Eukaryota; kingdom Fungi; phylum Basidiomycota; class Agaricomycetes; order Boletales; family Boletaceae; genus Royoungia; species Royoungia palumana. The sequence goes on from JBBPLQ010000322.1 coordinate 12,849, forward strand.
ATACGACTGCAAGCCAGGTAATCCTGCCGAGGACTTCACGGTAGGGGTATTTGGTCATCTCACTCTTTTCGGCATCCGTTTCCGGACAGTCGGCCTTGGATAGGACAAGTCCTGTGTCCATGGGTGTACTGACAGGAGTGCAGGTGTCCATTCGGAAGCGTTTAAGGAGTGTGTCGACATATTGTGCCTGTGAGATTGTGACAGTATGGTTTTCACGGTCATCAGTGAGCTTGAAGCCCATTAGCCAGTCGGGGTCCCCTTCCTTCATCTCGAAGAGTTTATGGAGGGTCTGGCGAGTTTTGGCAAGCATAGCTTTTGTGTTGGCAACCGTGAGGGCATTGTCGACATGGATGGCAGTGATGGATACTCCCATGTCTGTGCGACGGACATAAACAGCATTGAAACAAGCCTACAAAGGAAGAGACTTGTAAAGCGATGAGATGTTAAGATGTGGAATGTTGTCCCAACTGGTTTGTAAGCGAAAGACCAGAAGAACTTTACTGGAGTTCTTTGGTGTTGGTTGCATGGTATATATACTACTACATTTGTTTGTACGTATTTGTAATGTTCCATGGTATTCTATCTACTGAACGAATGTGATTGGTTAAGAGAAAGTGGTACGATGCATAGCATCAGTAAGCGATGATGTTATATGATAGGAGGTCATAATGCGATTGGTTGGAATGTCATAGAATGTTCTATAGGGCTGTGCTTGGCTATGCAAGTGTGGCAGCCAATGGGAATGAGTTCCGAGCATAGGTTTCGACATGAGGCAAAGGTCTAGCCTTTGGGAAATGGAATGAGCGAGGCATGTAGAGGAACGGTGTATGGTTCATGTGAGACATGTAGTTTTGGGAATGGTATGTCATGTGACTTCAAGTCACGTGATGCAGGAAATGGAATAAACATAGGGGTCGAAGATAGGGGTTTTGAAGCGTTTGTAACACTTGCCCATTCTCCTTCTCCGTTCCCCATCAACCCTTGTCCATTCTCTGTCTCCATTCTCTGTTGACCCTAGTACATTCCAGTTATGACCTCTGAACTCTGTATATAAATTTGCACTTAGATTTCCCCAGCACTCCTCTCTCATCTTGTTCCACTCTGAGTTCTCCTTTCCACCCACTCTGTCTCCTTCATCCTTCAAAATCCAGGACCACCAATAAGGAAAGTAAGGGCACAGTGCTTAGTGTTTAAAAGTCCAGTCTGGTCCGGTTTTCCACACTCCAAATAAGGAAACTGGACCAAGACCAGTCCTAAAAAGGAAATATTAGTTGCAACTGGCAACTGGACCAAAAAAAAACCGGTTGCAACCGGTTCCCACGCTTAGTCATAGGGATATGGATGATAGTAGAGACTCGTAGCTAGCTGAGGACCAAATATTGGTATGAATTGGACCACAGGAGCATGAGATATGTCGATTTCCGTACTGCATGTCAAGTATTGGGGGGTATATTCACTATTTTGGTCATATAAAATCCAAATAAATCGCTAAAATTACCAAAAAATAGGGGGACCCTTCCTAATATAGTAGTATGGCTGTACATGGTCGCAACCAGTTGTAGACCAGTCCAGGACTGCAGTCTTTTTATTTCAAATGGAGGCAACTGGCAACTGCAGTCCAGTTGCAACCAGTTGTGGTCCAGTCCAGTTGCCAGTTGCATGACCAGTTCGCAACTGGACTTTAAAGCACTAACAGTGCTCTGCTCTGAGTTGCTGAAGCCAAAGTCTCAAGCCCCTTCACACAATTCTGGAGTTAGATCCAGAGTTGACCAGAGTTGACACCAGCCCTCTGACATATCTTAACAACAAGCTAACCCTTTGGGAGGAATTCAGAGGGGTCAGAGATTCCATAGAACATTGCAAGGATTCAAAGAGGTCTGAGGAGAAGTCTCTCCTTCAAGTGGAAAGAGGCTTCAGGGGGTGAAAGTGGTTGAGCACAATAGATTGAGTAGTTCTAAGCTGGAGAATACAGGTGGATAGTTCTACCAATTATATATGGTCTATGAGAGGCTGAGTCAAGTCAACCAAGTAAAGGATTTGTCCCCAATTTGAAATGAAGACATAAGACAGAATGCTGAAAGGTAGAACAAGTTGGCATATGAATGTCAACCAGGAAGATGAAAAAAGATACCAATGTACAGATAGGAGAATTGATGGTAGGAATGAGAGGACATTGTCAGTCCTAATCCTTGACTGCAGCACAGTGGCCATGCTATGGATTCAGAACTGCAGGTTCCAATGTCAGATTTCCTAAAAAGTAAAGTTTCAAAAAGTGAAAATTTTGATGAAGTCCAGTGTAGAGCTTGGGACAACTCTAGGTAGATATCCCAGCTTCATCCTGAGATTGAAGCATGCTTTCTGGGCCCAAACATCCATTTCTGGGCCTGATTGTCCATTTTTGAGCCAGATCATTCACTTTCCAGACTGATTCTCCACTTTCTGGCCCTATTGTCTACTTTCCGGTCCTATTGCACACATTCTGGACACATATTTGATAGTCTGGTCATCTTTCCCACAGTCCGGACTATTCCTGGTGGGTTTCTTGCAGTCCGGACTACCTCAGACTACTTTCCCACACTCTGGACTTTGTTCTTATGCCCCAGACTTGACTCAGCAGTACATCTACATACTATAGATACTCTATTTACCTATTTCCAAACTTTGTGACTGTTTATACAGTCTGGGAAATGCCCAGAATATAAATTCCTATATCTAGCCCTGTCTAGGTGAGACAACTCTTGAAATTGAGTGGTTGTGTAGTAAAAGGAAGAAAGTCTTTTGTAGGCTTAGGATGATTGTTAGAGAGGAAGATACAAGTTGATTAAACTGAGGAAAGTATGCTACTACATGAGGGTTTATATAGTGTCCACTGTGTGTGGTCGTATTTACAATAGTACACTAGAAAGGAAGGTGGTATGATGCTTAGTATCTAATTGTCATTGGATGATAAGTGAGAATGGAACCATAGAGTGTAGGGTTAATATATACATATGGGGATAGATCTTAATCAGTGCCTTGATGTGTGGCAGCCAATCATGGGTTGAATCCTGTATAGGTTTGACATGAGGTTTTAGATGCTGTGTGCTCTAGGCACTTGTGTAGTGGAATGACATATGGTTGAGTTGGCTTGTGAAGCATAGGGAAAGGAATGGACTTGTTCATAGGAAATGATATGAGATTTGAGGCGTTTGTAACACTACCCCCTGTTAAGGCTATGTCAGAATTCCAGCGACAACTCTGGTCAACTCCGGATCTGACTCCAGGGTTGCACGAGGGGTTCAGGACTTTGGCTTCAGTGACTCGGAGTGGAGCACTGCGCCCTTACTGTCCTTGTTGGTGGTCCCAGATTTCGGAAGACAAAGGGGATGGAGTGGGTGAAGAGATGAACTTGGAGTGGAATGAGATGAGAGAGGAGTGCCAGGGAAGTCTTAGTCGATATTCAAGCTAAGGTATCTACGACAGAGCTTGGACTTATATACAGAGGTCAGAGGATGTAACTAGATGAAATAAGTCTGGGATCAGAAGGGTTGGAGTAAGGGGTTGGAGTCAGAAGGGCCAGAGTAAGGGTCAGAGGTGGAGAATGGAAAAGGGTCAATGGTGAATGTACAAGGTACATAAAATAGAGAATGGAGACTGAAACGGAGACGGAGAATGTACATGCAGGATCGGAGGTAACTAGGGACAGAGGTTTTACATGATGAGAATGAAATAGGGAGTAAACTATAATGGAGACACAGAGGATGGAGTGATGGAATGAGGCAGAGGAACAGAGATACTATGGGCAAGATTTGGAGTGTGCGAAGGTGCCAGAGTTGCATTTCAGAGGTATGGAGTTGCATGGAGGAATGGCATGTGACACCCCCCTTCTGTTGGCGAGGCTCTGAATTACCATGATCCAGAAAGTTTACACCAATATCTTCCATTTCTGTTGATGACATACAGTAGGGATTGGATTGAACATAGATTTGAAATTTTTATATGTTATTTGCAGTTTTCTAGGGGCAGATGGGTGGGCTTGGTGGAAGTCTTGTATGGCTTCTGGAGCATTGGATAAGTTTTTAGCCAGTTCCCATGTGTGCTCCATTTCATCATATCCTTTCCAGTGTATGAGGTATTCAAGTGTTTGACCTTTGAGTCTTGAGTCAATGAGATAGTTGACCTCATATTCTATTTCTCTGTCCTCTGTGACTTTGATTGGGCCCAGTTTGGTAACAGGTTGACCCTCCAGTCTTTCAGAGTAAGGTTTTGTTTGAGAAATATTTACATACCACTAGATGTATTTGGATTGATTTAGGGAGTTTTAGCTCCACTGCGTTTGGTCCTTTCATAGAGATTACTTCATATGGGCCAATGTATTTGTCAAAAAGCTTTCTTGACCGGTTTGTGATTTTAAGATTGTCTGTAGCTAGCCAGACTTTGTCACTGGGTTTATAGTTTGGTGCTTCTGATCTGTGTTTATTGGCTTGATGTTTCATACATTCCTGTGCCTGCGGGATGTTTTATTTTGTTTCTTTTAAAATAGTTCGCATATCTTTAATGAATTCCTCGGCTTTAGGTGTTTTAGAAGCCTGAGGTTCTATTCCCATGCATGGTTCATAAGAATGAGTAATTGAAAAAGAGGAGAATTTGGTTGTTGTATTCCTTTTTGAGTTATAGCTGAACTGTGCAATTGGTAGCCATTCGCTCCAATTTGATTGATTTTCTACACAGAACAGGCAAAGAAATTGTTGGACTTCTCTGTTCATATGCTCTGTTTGTCCATCTGTTTGAGGATGGTGAGCTGTGCTCAGTTTTGGAGTAATTCCTAGGTTTTTGGAAATATCTTTCATAAGTTGTGATGCAAATTGGGGACCTCTGTGAAACAACCCAAAAAGAATGAGAGTTGCTTATGCATAATGTGCTCATAGAAGAGTGAAAGAAAGAATATGACATCGTTAAGGATTTGACAAAGGAGTGCAACTGGTTATCCTCTACATCCTCCAAGGTGAGAGTGATGCTTTTTAAAGGGAAAATACAAGTTGATTAAACTGGGGATTGTACGCTACTGACATGGGTTTATATAGTGTCCACTGTGTGTGGTCGTATTTATGATAGTACACTAGAAAGGAAGGTGGTACGATATCCAGTATCTAATTGTCATTGGATGATAAGGAGTGAGTCATAGATAAGGCACTGCCTTGAGAATGGAAGAGAAGCATCAAGCTTCTATGGAATGGAATCATAATGGATCTTATCTGATTGGTGGGTTATAAATATGGCTGTGTAATTGTGGCAGCCAATGGGAATTGTTTTTGAGCATAGGTTTGGCATGAGGCATGGAGGTCTAGAA
>JBBPLQ010000323.1:0-27291 GCA_038089855.1 Royoungia palumana
CCCCCTCCTCCCTCCCCTTCCCCATCACCCCCTCCTCTCTCCCTCCCCCTTCCCCCCCAACACACATATCCCTTCTATGCTGTCATCCTAGAACATTCTAGAGACTCTGGTGATTCTGTCACTCTGTCAAGCTGTCACTCTAGACCATCTGAAGATCCTAGTGACCCTGCAGACTCTGTGGCTCTGTCATGCTGTCATCCTATAGCACTCTAGGGTCTCTGTGGACCCTAGAGTGCTCTAGAGGAAACTGGAAATAACTGTAGGTCTGTGAGGTGAAGACTGTTTTGCTGATGTAGACAGCAGTGTTAGGCCACGTGTGTTGGTAGATTTCTTGCTATTGATAGTTTTGAATGGTCTCTCGATCATGGCTACATAGGCGTTAATGTCTTCTTGTGAAATATAATATAACATACCTTGCTTTAGAACAACATCTTGAGTTGGCTCCATGCTCCACTTCCTTTTTTTTTACAAAGGACTTGCTGTCATTGGAGCAAGCTGGATTGGTGACCGGCTCATTCTTGTCATGTGTGATCACCTCTGCATCTTGGGGATCCTCCTCCTTAACACTGCTCATCTTCTTCCTTTGACTCTTGTCTATTAAGGTTTCGTCGGTGTGGAGATGGTTCCACTTCCACTGCGAGTACTCATTAGTTGCTAGATGTTCGAGCTTCCACTCACGGTATGCATATTTGAAGATCAGGTATGCACTCTCTATGATACTCTTGAATAAAACCTTGCTGGAAGTACTTATCCAGCCCCATGTTGCTGGCGCCATACCTTTCTTACTGAGCTCCATGAAAGCAGCACACATAGTCTTCTTGATGGCATGTGCCATGTCGTTATTGATCGGCTGGCCATCTTTCCTTTCAAGATAAGGGATTGCTCTGTGTGACTTCAAGTTTTGGTATTCAGCATTTTGCTTCCACTCTGTCCAATCGCTCAGTTTCCAGAAGGATATGTCAGGGTATGGGTTTGTGTCACTGTCCTCATCGTTACTGATAAGCTGAAGGTCCAGACGGTCGACTGTGAGATTGATCAAATTCTTGACCTCCGATTTCAGATTGAGACCTGGCCATACATGGCCATACACATTACACATATCCCTATATGCGTGATTTAAATACTATGAATTTAAAATTGAGAATGAAACTTTCACTTCAATGTGTTGCATTCAGTTCTCAGAGCTACAACCTCAAGCTCGAGTTTCCTGTACCATTCACAATGAATGCTGGTGGTATATGTAGCTCTGAGTCTGGTCAAATACCTAAGTATGTACATCGCTGACAAGATCCAGGTGAAACAATACCTGATGAGTGTTACAAATGCTCCTAAACCCCTATCTTCAACCCCTGTCTTTATGCCATCTAATCCGTCTCTATCTTATCAGCAAGTCTACCATCCACAAGAACACTATGTCATTCCAGTCTTTTCACCAGACTTGTTCTAGACTTCTGCCTCATGCCAAACCTATGCTCAACTCCTATTCCTATTGGCTGCCACAATACACAGCCTCATTATGTCGTATGATTCTTTTCCTCCAATCATATTATTACTTTTGCACAGCCTACATGGCACCACTTTCATTAACCAATTACAGTCATTCTAGATACTTCCAATTATGGTATAAAGTCTAACACACCAGTTGCACACAGACCAGAACACAAATAGATACAAACATTATAGAGTAGTATATATACCTGAGCTGTACTTTGATAGTCCTCAGTTTAATTCACTTGTATCTTCCATCCAAACAATCTCCTCAGAGCTAGTCACTCTTGATCAGACCACTACACATCATCCTATTGATTTGGGTGTTGTTTCAATGAGGATAGTTGAACATATTTCCTGTGAACTGATTTGGAAACGTTAATGGTTTGCCTTCGAGTTCATGATGGTATGATGGTGGCATTGGAAGGACTGGAGTGGGATCTATGAAGGAAAATGTTTCAGAGGTCGACTGCATGATAGGAGATCGTAGCATGAAAGAGATAAGATGCTTAAAACTCCGTTGGCAATTTCCATCTGATCTTATCATATTCCACTCTTGAGTACAAATACAAAGTCTCGAAAAACTACTACTTGTTCTGAGGAACTGGCTCCACCATTGCAAGAATGATATTAATCTGAGTGAACCTGACAGTCGGCAAGGTGGTGAAAAGGTAAAGTTTATCACACTGGTGATGCATCCGTCTGTCAACTTGCACGTGACTTGATGTGATCACATGTGTCTCCCTCACTCACAACAAGCAAGCTAGTCAACCCACACAGCTAGAAATTATCAAAGGTCTGAATTGTACTTCTCCTGTTTGTTGCTAACTATGTAACTTACATTCAGGGCTATCTTTAGGTCCTATACAACAAAGTGGTGTGTGTTTTCACTATGTATCATGCTAATCTTACTGTATAACTAGGGCGTTGGGTCTGTGTCATACATATGCCACCTGCTTGGACCTGTGTCTGTGCCAAGTATGGGTTTGGATGGCCCCATCAAGTCCCAAACTTGACTTGGTATAGGCACTACAATGAAGCCCAGGATGCTGATGAATGAGAACGAATTCAACGAGCAAGAGACTTACCACCAGCTGCCCTTGAGAGCCTTGCTGTTTTCAAGTGTACATCAATAGCTACCAAATTTTCTAGCTCTGTTTCAGATTTTGTGGCAGGGCATACCATTGCAAAGCGAAACCAGGAAGAGGACGAGGTTACCAGTTCCCGCAAGTCTGTAAAAATTACAAATGTATGTCTTTGTCTTTTCTTCAGTGACTTTCCTCCCTCACTCACTCTTACAAGATCTCCCCTTGCACCCCCTAATGGCAGCCCCAAGTAGTCATGTCCCCTTACACACACCATCTGCAGAATTCTCCTCGCGCCCACCATCAGCGTCCCCCCGTCCACTTACACCCCAGTTTCCATTGCATCCACCATCTGCGGATCTCTCCTCATGCCCACCATTGGCATCCCCCTGTCCACTTACACCCCAGTTTCCATTGCATCCACCATCTCCCCATTTCCTATCACACTCGCCTTCGGAGTCTTCTGAAGAGAATGAGTTGGAGTTTGATTTCGAGCATCGGGTCCCCCTTCACATCAACATTAGAGGATTGGCAAATTCTGCTAATTTGCCGAAAATCAAACAGGAGCTCAAGTTTCTTTTACTTCTCAAAGCTGCTTCTTTGGATGATCCACTGATCAAACTCAGTCAAGGCGGGTTGGAAAGACTTTGGAACCCATTACAGACCGGTTTCACCATCCCCTGCCCTGCTGTTCGACACAGCATCTCAATGTACCTTGTGCTCGGACATAGCTCTCAAGATGCATACAAAGAAACTTGTCAATCAATACAACATAACTTCAAAGACTTGCCACATGTTGTCAACATTTTATCTGTCAAAGCTGCTGAGAGAATGATTGCAGACTATACCGGTGTGGAGTATGCTGAGCACGATATGTGTCCTGACTTGTGTGTTGCTTTTACAGGTACGTTTATTTCTTTCTGCTAAGAAACTAGTTACTAATAATCATTCCTAGGCTCATTTGCACAGTTAGAAAGATGTCCTACATGTACAAAGTCATGCTGGGACACCAATCATTTGCACAATAGCAATAGGCAAGTCAAGGTTCCTGTGAAGAAGTTTACGACCATTTTGCTTGGCCCTCAGTTGCAGATGCTATATCGTGACCTGAAATCAGCTTGTGATATGCACTACCTCCATGAAATCACACAACAGATCCTCGGAAAGCTACAAGAAACCGGAAAAATCAACATCTTTGGCGATATTGCAATGGGCTTTGACTATTTAGAGTCGGTCATCAATAGAGACATCAAAGAAAATGACATTGTCCTCATGGTGTCTCTTGATGGTGCACAGTTGTACGAGCATAAGGAGTCAGACTGTTGGATCTACTGTATATTTGAATCATATGCAACCTTGCTCCTGACAAACAGTACAAAAAGACTGCTGTCCGTCCTGGTGGAGTTATCCTGGGGCCAAAGAAGCCAAAGAATGTCAACTCATTTCTCTATGTTGGGCTACATCATCTCTCGGCATTACAGAAGGAAGGGCTTTTGGTTTGGGACTCAGATCGGAATACTATTTTTCGATCACACCCATATCTTTTATTTCCCACTGCAGACAGAGTGGGATTAGTCTATTGGGATGGGATGGTTGGACATAGTGGTAAGAATGGTTGTCACATATACTGTGGAATTCTCAGTCAGCACAAGACAAACAGCAAACACTACTATCCAGTGCTGATTATGCCTTGAAACAGGGTCACTCCAGGGAGTAATCACCCCGACATCAATGTCTTTGATCTGCCTCTGGGTGGATCATCTTCTTATGCCAGAAATCTCCAGGCTCTCATTTCCTCATGCAGCCAGGCCCAATACAAACAATGAAAGACTGAGACTGGTATTACCAAAGCTCTGCTAATACTTGGACTCGACCAGTCTTGTTCACTTGGGGTCCTGTATTGCTTGACAACAGACATCATGCATCTGACTGGCAATCTCAGTTCGCTTTTACTCTTACTTTGGCGAGGAGCTACGGACTGTGACCCTGTGGACAACCGTGACAGCTGGGATTGGGCTATCTTTGCTGATGGTCCTACATGGGAGCATTATGGAGAATCTGTTTGTGCCGCTGGGGCACACCTTCCTGGCTCATTCGGTACTCATCCTCATAACATTGCTGAGAAACTCAACTCTGGTTTCAAGACTTGGGAGTTTCAGCTCCATACCTTTGGTCTTGGGCCGATTCTTTTATATGACCTTCTCCCAGTGAGCTATTTTACCAATTATTGCAAGCTCGTTCTCAGTTTCCAGATACTGTCACAACATGCTATTACAGAACAGTCTCTCTTCGAAGCTCAAGCCCTTCTGTCGATGTGGGAAAGTGAATTTGAAGAGTTTTATTACCAATACAAAGAATCGTGCATCCATTTTGTTCAGCCTTGTGTTCACCAAGTCAACCATCTCACTGCTGAAACATTTCACAAGGGTCCCCCTATCTGTTATGCACAATGGACAATGGAAAGGACAATTGGAAACCTCAAGCAGGAGATTTGGCAGCCTTCAAACCCTTTTGTGAATTTGGGACGTGAGGCTATCCATCACTGTCAAGTCAACAGTCTCCTCTCTCTTATGCCCGAGCTCAATCCCCCTCCAAACCTTCCCTCAGGTGCAGTCAACATTGACGATGGTTATGTTCTCCTACGAAAATGTGATTGTTATTTTTTCACTCCATGTGCTGAACATATTGCAGCTCTCCATCTCTTTCTCAAAGACGAGCATGTAGATGTTATGCATATCAAACGATGGGCGCGACTCAGGCTTCCAAATGGACAAATTGCATGATCTGTATGGAGAGAATCATTGAAAGGAAGTGATAAACTTTGAGTCTCTTGCAATATCTCAGTATGATTGAGCTTATTTTTGCTTGCCACTGAAACAACACCCAAAACACTAGGATGATGTGTAGTAGTCTTTTTATAGAGGGACTAACTCTTTGAGAGTAGTGTTTGAATGGAAAGATCAAAGTGATATTGCGTGTAGCTATGGTAAGATCTACAATCACAATGAACCTGATCACCACGTTAAACATATCGCTAAGTAATGGGCGAGGTACGAGTCGGGTGTAAATCATAATGTGGGGTAATGTCCGTAAATGTAAAGATAGTGATCGGGGAATGGACCTTTGTGCACAGGCCGGGGCAATGGACTCTGGTATGATAACTCTGGTCAGTATGTCGGATGGCTACATGGGCTCTTATACTCGACAACTCCTTTATGGCTCTGGCAGAGGTTTAACCCTTGAAAGGGAAACATAGTAGTGTGGTCCTTTAGACCAAAAGAAAGTGTACAATGCTGTCTCCGGCGAGGGAGTTAACTCGAAGTGAATTAAACTGAGGATGTACACTACTACATGATGGTTTATATAGTGTCCACTGTGTGTGGTCGTATTTACAATAGTACACTAGAAAGGAAGGTGGTATGATACTCAGTATCTAATTGTTATTGGATGATAAGAGAGATGAATGAGGTCATATGTAGATAGGGCACTGCCTTGGAATGGAAGAGAAGTTGAGAAGCATATAGGATCATACCCGATTGGTGGAATATATATAGGACTGTGTAAATGTGGCAGCCAATAGGAATAGTTTCCGAGCATAGGTTTGGCATGAGGCATAAGAGTCTAGAACAAGTCTGGGCGAAAGGCAGGAGGAACGACATAGCGTTCTTGAGGGATGAAGACTTGTTGATAAGATAAGATAGGGTTAGATGGCATAAAGACAGGGGTTGAGGATAGGGGTTTAAGAGTGTTCGTAACAGCTGCTTTGTTTTACTAACTACTCTTTTTTGCAGTTTGTTCGCCACGAAGAAGTTTGCTTCAGAGAAGTCCAATACTTCACTCGAATCCCTTGTGATGCTATGAGGTATTACACTGTTGCTGTTATGCAGATGTACTCTTGGCCAGATGAAGAACTCCTGAAACTTTCATCACAGACAGTGGCTGTGTGTCTCTGCACAGACGACATTATCATAGTCAATGTCAAACACATTCAGAGTGTCATCGCAATGATCCCAAGATGGATTAGGTTGCCATCAGAGGAAGTAGAGGAGGAGAGGTTTTGTGCGCTATCCCAGCCTGGTATCTCTCTTGTGGACTTAGGAATTATGCATAGTATTTTTGATGAGGACAAAGACAACCTAGGAGGTGCTGATGTGGAGTAGAATACGTTCCATTTGTTCTACTATCCCCCTAACACCATACAGGATGTCTTTCATCTGTTCAACTATAGACCGTTTGCATAGTAATATGCTCTACTATGTGATATCCTAAATGGCCACATGAAAGCACATTCAATCCTACGGTGATGTGCACCAATCTGTTTTCCCCCAAACGGCCACATTGTGGCACAATTTATCACACCCGGTCACAGTCAATTCTCACTGGGCTTGAATCATGATCTATCTACTTAACACTGATCATGTCTCGTCTTTGTAGGTTTTTCTCAGGAACAACCTCAAGCCAACAACCTCCTCCGTCAAGCCTCCATTCTTGCAGAATTCGAGTTCGATTATTCATGTGACGAGGACGACTAGGCCGCTCAGCGAACTCTTAGGGAGCCGGATAGTGAAGTGGTACATTTATATCCCCCCAACTACCATTACTCACGGATTGTTCAGTTCGCCACCCATGGCGATGTTACCGATGTGCTTCGATCTCACCATCAAGTGAATGGGCAGCTGTCTGCTCCTGATCCTGACTGTCTGAATGCTACTTCATCTGGATTTATGAACCAGGTGCAGTCGATTTGGTTTGATTAATGGTCTAGACTGACTAGTGCATTGTTTGGCATTGTGGACCAGGACCAGCCAGCTTCCAGGACTTCTAATGTCACGGAGGGACAGTTGATCGACACAGAGGCTTGAACATGTGCACCATGAAGTTCCAAGAAGTCGAAAGACAATCTGATCTCACCCAATACCCTCACATACTACCCACTTGTCTGGAAGGACCTTCTAGAGGATGCCAAGCACCAATGCTGGATCTCTCAATTGATGAAGAACCCCTTCCCTTCCAAGTCCTATGATTTCAAGACGTTGATCACAGAGTCTCTTGTTGCTACCGTATTGGAGTGGACTGAGAATGGCACTACATTAGAACCTGGTGGGTCAGCCGTCTATAGCATACTATTATGTTGTGATGCCAACCCAAGGTTACTGGCCGAATCATCAAATGAATATGGCCATGATTGTATGCCTTACAGTCACTCAGTGCAATGATCCATTAACGAGAAATTGTAGCTTCTTGCTGATATCGCTACTTGGTGCTCGGAGCTGAAATCTGTTGCTGTCCATGTTGCTCCATCTGCCTATGGTCTCATTGCACCTCCAGACTCTGAAGATGGGGTGCAGTGGGTTAAATCTAGGGCCTCAAACATTCTTGATGAATCTCTTTTTCTGCAAGACAGCTTAGATGAAAATGTATGCACCCTCTTTTCCTTTATTCCTTTACTGATGTGTCTTGGCTTAGGGAAAAACCAAGAATTTTGCCCATCTGGCACTGAAGCAGGGACTGATTGAATTCTTTTACATCAGTCCCTATCACATCGCTGACAAGTGCCCTGATCTGTTTCAAAGTTCAATCCCTTTTCCTTGCTTGGCCCTTGTTTCAGCTGTGGTATGTTTTCGTATTCTTTGTCTAACCTAATGACAATATCTTCTAGCACAACTACATATTGGATGGTTTTTTTCGAAGTGGCTCTGGGAGATCAATCCCTGCATTTTCTGGAAAATCATACTTATCTATTTACTGCAGTTTACTGACGATGGTAGATCAGGTCCACAGGCATCCATATCATGGCCCCAGGTTGAAAGAACAGTTGTCGCAGTGGGGCAGGGAAGGATGGTAACTACTATTCTCGGTGCCCTACATATGTTACTGATGGTATGCTTACTATTTAGGGCTTCACTTCAACAGATCGACACACATGTCAAGCATCATGACCATCTGAGCATTGCTTTAGATTAGATAGCAGGCATTGTCACTGTTTCCACTGTTTCCTTTCATTTTTGTGCCTTTTTTCTCGTCTGCCAGCAGATTTGGAAACTTTCGTTTTGTTTGTTTTGTGGAACTGGTTTTGTTTACTGAGAGCTGTGCTGTTGTATGGTGCTAGCTAACATTGATTGCTTTGTATTGAACCTAAAGTTGGAATAATTTGTCTGCTTGATTTGAGTTGTGAGGTTTGAATCACTAGGAACTTGAAGTACACTAATACTCTAGTTGACTGGCCAGTGTTCAATAGTAGTTCCAACAAATGCAAAGTCCATTTGTGGGTATGAACTGATGACTCTCATAGTAGCTCATAGTTGTGCAAACCAAATGTGCAACTAGGAGTGAGTGGCTACCATGGACCTCACTGGGGAGATATGATGACTTGACAGCACTCTAGAGCAGAAAGTGATTCACTGATGGAGTTGGTGCCTTTTTGCGAAATGCCAGTCTATGCAATTGATTTGCGCTCCTGAATCAATAAGAGCCAAGGTCTCAACGTCTTTGGTGGTTCCATAGGATAGCTGGACAGGGATTAAAAGACTTTTGGATTTCTTGTCCATTACTATTACATGGGTTGAACCAGGTGGGGAAAGAGATACAGGTGTTGGTTCAGTCCTCCTTTCTAAAAACCCCATTTGACTTTTCTAATGGGAGTGGGTTCATCTTCATCGTCACTTTCACACTCTTTCAGTTCCAGAAGTTCCAAATTCCTGTGGTTGACTTTTCCATTTTGAGTTCAGTCAGGGTGTTCTGAACTTTCTTGGGTTGGGAGGGGAAGGTAGGGCACTTGTTTTGCATATGTCCACTCTAGAGAACTTGATAGTCCTCTTTCTCTATGTAGGAACGTAGGATACTTCCTCTCTTGGAGAAGTATGCACAGGTATGATCAAGTAGAGACTTACTTGAGGAGACTTTGAGTTTCTAGCAAGAGTGATTGAGTAGAGGATTGATTTCTAACTGGGAGAGTGAGTATGAGGGAGCTCTCCCTTATATACTATACAGCTATGTATGTATGTATTTGGACTGGTCCATGCACAGTCCTTGCTTTCTTCCTAAGAAGGAAGAGGATGCGATAGCATCGTACTATGTGTCATATGTAATGACTAAATATCCGATATTGATCGGGTGATGAGTCATGCCTAGTAAAAAGGCTAGTCACACCTAATGAAAGAAGGGTAGTCAATATGAAAAGTGAATTAAATCATATCAGTGGTATCAGGATAAGAATCTCTGTATAAGAAATACCACTTGATATTTGACACTCTTCCTCACTTGAAATATTGAGATCACGAGTAAGGAGTTAAAGTGAGACTTTTCTGTCCATGCTTGAAGGCTATCTTCCCAAGGTTCTTGGTGAAGATGTCTGAGAATTGTTGGTTAGTTGGAACATAGAATAGTTCAACTTCACCCAATTCTACGGCTTCTCGGATATAGTGTTCTGGTATCTGGACATGTTTGGTTCTGCCTTCTTGAGCTGGATTCGAAGCGAGAAACATTGCTCCCTGATTGTCCATGCATAGTGGTACAGGAGGAAGAACTATTGTCAATTCTTCGAATAAGTTTCGAATCCATTGTAGTTGTTTGCAGCATTCAGTCATGCCACAATATTCTGCTTCTGTGGAGGAAAGTCATACCCTCTTTTGTTGTTTTGAAAGCCGGGATACAATTCCATTGGCTAAGTAAACTGAATATCCAGTAGTTGATCTGGATGTTTCGATATCTCCTGCCCAGTCTGTGTCACTATAAGTGATTATCCCATTCATTGGTCCATCTGACTTGTAAGTAATACAGAGGTCAGTAGTTGTCACCAGATAGCGGACAATATATATCACCTTCTGCAAGTGGTCTTCTGATGGATTTGCAGAGAATTGTGACATCTTTATCACAGTGTAGGCAAGGTCTGGTCTGGTTCCTAGCATGATATAGAGAAGGGAACGTATAACAGATTGATAACGACTTCGGAGGTTTGTATCTCTGTCACATGCCGTTCCTCCGACCTACTCCGCATTTCTGAGACCCAACTCCGGCGCCCTCGCGCACTCCAATACCCCATCCATAGATCTTCGTCTCTCCGTTTCACTCCGTCTCTCCATTCTCCGTTTAATAGTTTACATTCTATCTCGTCATGTATTGCCTCCGTCCTAGTTACCCACGACCCTGCATGTACATTTCTCCATCGACCCTTCTCTGTTCTCTGTCGACCCTTGTCCATTCCCCATCTCCGACCCTTACTCCAACCCTTCTGACTCCAGACTTATTCATCTCCGTCCCAGTTACGTTTCCTGTCCTCCGTATATAAGTCCGCACCTTGTCATAGATACTCTAGCTTGAATATTGACTAAGACTTCCCCGGCACTCCTCTCTTGTCTCGCTCCACTTTGAGTTCTCCCTTCAAACCCACTCCATCCTCTTCGTCCTCTGAAATCCGGGACCCCCAACAAGGACAGTAAGGGCGCAGCGCTCTGCTCCGAGTCGCTGAAGCTGAAGTCCTGAATCCCTCACGCAACTCCGGAGTTGTATCCGGAGTTGACCAGAGTCGTCGCCAGAAATCCTGCATAGCCCTAACAATCTCCTTGTTTATCGTTGGGTCTCAGATTATATCTGGTAGGAAGTGGTGTATTAACTGGTTTAGAGTTTGTTTGTCCAAACCTCTCAGCGACCTTTTTGGCATAGGTGCACTGGTTGAGACGAATTATTCTTTTCTTTTGATCTCAAGTTATCCGCATTCCTAGGTATTCTTGTGCTTGTCCAAGATCTCTTGATTCCCAACATTTCATGCACTCTTGTTTATGTTTGAGGACTAGAGGTCGATTACTACCCATAAAAAGAGCGTCATCAACATAAAAAACAAGGACAATGATATCTTTGCTGATGAATTTGTAATATACTCCTGGATTGGCATGTGTTCGGGTGAAATCAAACTTTACCAGGGAAACATGCAGTTGTTTATTCCATTGCAACACTGATTGTTTGAGCCCATAGATGGACTTGATCAATTGACAGACTTTTGTCTCTTGACCTTTCTTGACAAAACCCTCATGTTGAACCATATAGATTTCTTTGTCTAACTTGCCAAATAGATAGGTGGTTTTAACGTCTAGGGCTTCTATTTCCCAATCTTCCAATGCTGTTGTAGAAAGGAGTAGATGAACGGTTTCAAACCTGGTTACTGGTGAAAAAGTTTCTTCATAGTCAATACCAAAGACTTGTGTAAAGCCTTTTGCAACAAAGTGGGCTTTCTTTCTGCCATCGCTTTTAACTGCGAACACCCATCTTCCTTGGACGGGTTTGTGACCTTTAGGTAGATCAACTAGTTTCCAGACATTTCGGTCTATAAGAGAGCTGTATTCATCATGCATAGCGTCTCTTCATGCTTTCTGATCTGTGTCAGATAGCTTGAGGATATCACAATAATGTTTTGGTGTTGCGATTGTGATAGCTTGTGAAATATGATGTCTCATCCATTGATTTGAGTACATCTTTCCCATTGATTCATTGTTTTCAGCTTCAGTAACATCTTGTTGCGCTGGTTCTTCCTGAATTGCTTCCTGACCCCTCTGGATTTCTCTCTCTATTTTGAGAGGTGGTCTTTGACTGTATGCATTATCTGGTATCTTCTGTGTGAACCTAATTCTTGTGGATCTTCTCTCTTCGACAGGTGCTCTTATATTGGTTCTCTGTCTGAAGGTAGGATGATGTTGATGGGGTAACGTCCTGAATTCCATTAATGGTTCTCTTTGTTGTGTTGGTGATTGCCAGTCTGCTGGTCTGAGAGATCGTATCTCCTGATATTCATAACCAGGGAGATGATAGCACTTGTATCATCTATGTCTGTCCACTTATCCTGTTCATCTCAGAACCTTCCTGGTTGTATACCTCTTTTTTGGTTAGAAGATATAGGTTGTGGTGATGGAGATTTAGGTTCTGGGGATACAGGAATGGGAGCACGTTCTTGGTTTAATTCAGGAGATGATGACAGGAAGCGTAAAGGAGATGATGAGGTAGAATCTGCACATTCTTTTCCTTTGATTCTACTTGGGTGAGCTAAGTCATATAGTTCAGATCTGAGAGACTGTAAGGAGGTTTCGAATTTAGGAGAAGAAGGTGTAGATTCATGGGGTGTAAGAGTAATGCGCCATGATGATCTCAACAATGTAGACATTGAAAAGACTAAAAGGTGGGTGAGTGGACTTGCAAGGTATTCCTACCTTTGATTCCTGGCCACCTGGAAGTGTCTGATAGTAGGGGGAGGCGAATATGTTTGCCCCAAAGAGACTCTGATGTCTGGGATAAGTCCTGAACGAAGTCCGTGTCGAATATCAAGTGGTATTTCTTATTCAAATATTCTTATCCTGATACCACTGATATCATATTATTCATTTTCATATTGGATAATCATTCGCTATTCATACGTCATACCATGAGTCATCTTATATGACTCACTTACCGATTCATCGGATACTTACTAAACATGTATGACAGACAGTGCGATTCCATCGCATACTCTTCTTCCTTATTAGGTAGAAAGATAGGACTGTGCACGGACCAGTCCAAATAGATACATACAAATCTGTATCGTATATAAGAGGAGAGCTCCCTTACGCTCGCTCTCCTCAGTAAGAAATCTACTCTACTTCAATCACTCTTGCTTCGCCCAAAGTCTCCTCAAGTAAGTCTCTACTTGACTATACCTCTGCATACTTCTATAAGAGAAGAAGTATCCTACGCCCTTGCGTAGAGACAGAGAACCTACCAGTTCTTTAGTCCGAGCACTGACCGACCAGTCCAAGGCAAGTCTGGGCAACAAAACGAGGCCAGTCCAGGGCTGGTCGATGAGAGAGATGATGTCTGACCGGCAGTTCAGTCAGGAAAGGTGGTAAAGACAATTGGAAACGATGGAGGATGATGGGTGATGGTGGAAACGATGATGGGGAATGGCCCCAGCAATGTACGATGTGAGCTCAACAGGAACTATCATTTCTGGAAGGTAGGTACATGATTTTATAAGTCCAGGTATGCCCGGACAGAAACTAAGTACCGGAAATGATTCTAAATGTACAGAATGGAATGTAAGAAGGGACAGGATCGCATGAAAACCAACCCTTGAAGGGTGGCACGCCTGATTCCCGTTACAGGTCTAATATGACCGATCACTCAGGGTATCAGGACCTAAGAAACAAAAGTATCGTAATGTGAAGGGAAACATACCGGAAACATACGGATATCTGTAACTAGAAATGAACCGAAGCATATATGACCCGACAATCAGTGGTAAGGTATTTCCAGAGCGACACAAGTTGAGTCTGACCGGTCCGTTGGTAGTCCGGGCAGCCCGGGCATCTGGACTGTTGACCGTTCCTTCAGAAACCAACTGGAAGTCTTGGAAATGGAAGGGAATAGCTATGGAAGGATGTCCTGACAAGTAGCACATGCATGGGACCAAGATATACATGTAGAGGCATACCAATCTCTACATCCATGGGGGACTTAGCTTCTGACTGTCCCCAGTCAGGTCACATGATCGTGGGAAGTGGTGGTCGGACATTTTGTGGTGCGTGGCATAAAGTGTTGGCTGGCAGTCCTTCCTTTCTCTCTTCCTAACTTCCATCATCTACTCTTTACATGGCACCTCCACAATTCTGTTCTCGTCTTGACAAGTACCACACCCTCGAAGAGGCCAGGGCTACTCACCAAGGTCCAATCCAGAAGTGGTTCCGGGATGCCACCAATTATGTTCTGGCTCAAGTGGACACGACTCTGGACGACCGCGAGGAGTTAGAGGAGGACATGAGGACATGGATACAGATGTTCAGGGACACAATGGTAAGTGATCCCATGATCTCTGAGTCGGCTCCGATAACACGTGTAGGATGAGTGGGAGACAGCCCATGAAAAGGCAGATGGGGTCGGTCTGGACACTGAACTCAATGAAGATGCTGAGAAGAGGATTGTAGAAGGGGAGAAGATCTGCATGGAATGGACAGAACAATTCAAGGCTGCCACGCATGCCGAGCTAGAAGTCGAGGTACCAAACACGCAAGACTTGGTGATGGAGTCTATCATCATCCGGAATGAAGGTAATGTTGAATATCAAGTGGTATTTCTCATTCAGAAATTCTTATCCTGATACCACTGATATTATATTATTCATTTTCATATTGATTAACATTCAATATTCTAATGTCATACATTAGTCATTTGATATGACTCACTTACCAATCATCATTGGATATATAGTAATCATGTATGACAGATATGTAGTGTGATTCCATCACATACTCTTCTTCCTTATTAGGTAGAAAGGCAGGACTGTGCATGGACCAGTCCAAATACGTACATACAAAGATGTATCATATATAAGGGGAGAGCTCCCTCACACTCGCTCTCCTCAGTTAGAAATCTACTCTCTACTTGCTTCAATCACTCTTGCTTATACTCAATGTCTCCTCAAGTAAGTCTCTACTTGACATACCTGTGCATACTTCTCCAAGAGAGGAAGTATCCTATGCAATAAGTGTAGAGACAGAGAACTATCCAGTTCTTTAGGTAAGTGGCTTGGTACTATTGCGGAAACGGACTAATACTCTGTTCAAGCGTGGCCAGCCCGACGAAGACGACGACGAGTCTGAGATTGAGGCGTCAGTGCCTCCCAAGAAGGCTTCATGCATCTGGGAAGAAAAGGAACCATGCACCAACTGCATCAATGCCAGGCAGGCCGCCCAATGCACGAAAGGCACTGGGGCTGCGTGTATCCGATGCAACCAACTCAAGATCGGTTGTAGCATGGCGAAGAGTTGTGGGGCTGTCCGGAAACCAACTGGGATGGTTTATGTGGAGATCAGGGGTAAGTGTTTCAGTCCTAACGGTTCCTGGAGCTGACTTGTATGACAGACAAACCCGCCTGGACCAACACCAAGGCTGGTCCGAGCAGGCACGCCGCTCCCGTTACCGACTTTGAGTCCGATGGCATCGAGGTCGAGGATGAAAACACCCCAATCAAGACCAAGGCGAAGAGGAAGGGGAGAGTGGCCCCAAAGAAGTCCGGTTGTCCAACAATGCGTCAAAGCCGGCTCATGCTCTGCATGAGCGCTCTCCATGCCTGACTCTACCAGATCTGGGCGAACATCAAGGCCCTGGAGGTTGAGCACTCGGAGGTGATGGCAGAAATGGGGGACTTGGTTGCAGAGGCAGAGGAGGCAGGAGTCTAGGTCCATAGTCGAAAGGTATCTCGTAGATAGTGAAAAAAAACATGCAGTGTCTGTCTGGAATGAAACATAAGAACAAAAAGAAATGAAAAAGAGAGCGAGAATAAAATCTATGATACCGGACCAAATCCGGAGTGTTTGTAGGCTTCCACCTGGCTTGTTTTCATCGATTGGCTTACACTTCTATTACTACCAGTTGTCCCGGGAGTAAACTCCCCGATGTGAGGTACCACTCGGCTTTGTTTCATTGGTCAGTCTTTTGTCTTCTACCCCTACCAGAGATCCTTGGACATCAGCAGACTGTTTTGGTGATGGATTATTTTTATGTGTTTCGCAAGGTGTGCCATGTCTGGAGCATGTTTGAAGGTGAAAGGGGAATACATAGGAATGGTCACATACGGGATACAGAGACAAAAGAAAAGGAGATGGAGGAAAACATACAGATGATCATATTCAGAGAGACGGATTCTATTCATATTTTTAGTGATGTTTTTCTGTTTATTTTCGGAGATGAGAGGGACAGATATCACCGGTTGAATCCCGGGGTAAAACAGAGAGATGGAAATCTAAATATTATTGTCTGGACTAATCGGCACCAGTCCGGGTTACTCATCCGGACCATAGTACAACGATTCCCCATCCTTGGGTTTGTCTACATCTTCACTGGTGATCTTGTGTAGTTCATTGTCATCTAAGCCTGTAAGATCAGTAACGAGAACAGATGAGCAGGAATGAGGATGATAGGGAATGAGATGGAAGGCAGCATATCAGAGCCGAGAGGTTGCACCATCCAACTCCGCCAAGATGTAGGAACCTCCGGTAGTCCGGCAAAGGACCACCATTGGCCTGAGATACCTCAGCTTTGTCTTCTAGTTGAGCTCTTTCTCAACTCAGGAATTCCGGACTAGTACGAGGCTTCTTGGACGGAAATCGAAGTCTCAGATCTGGTTCTTGATGGAAGCCTCGAAGTGCTTGATGGATTCAAAATGGACCTTTTGGACCCATTCCCAGATGGTGTCCAAGTCTTCCTGATGCTTTTGGAGCTGTTGGGCTCACCAAGCAATCAGTCCGACTGGAGATAAAGGATCGGTATCTGGGGGAGGAACGAGGAATGTGGCCTTGGCAATGTCAAATGGGAATAGTGGCTCAATGCCGTGAACCATGGAATACAGAGACAAACCAGTCGATCAGAGAATTGTAACACGTTCAGCCCAAAAGACCCAGTGAGCAGCAAGATGCCAGCAAGTCTCCCCCCCTGGGAAGTTTTGATGATGGCCTCCTGGACATCAAGATGGTGTCTTTTGACAATCCCATTGACCTGGGAGTTGTAGGGGGAGATGCAGATGTGCTGGATACTATACCGGTCAGCAAGGATGGTTAATGCCTGGATGAAGGCGGGGCCATTGTCAGTGATGATTTTGGAGAGCAGGCCCCACCGGCAGAGAATATCTTTGAAGATAAAGGCAGCTAGAGCTGCTCCGTTCTCGGACCAAAGCATATGCCACTCCAGATAGGCCATGAGTGCACACCGGGCCTGAACAATAAATCTGTAGCTGCCAGACTTCGGCATCAGCATGGTATCAATGTGAGCTTTGCGGAAGAGTCTGCCAATGATAGGAATGAGAGGAGGGATATGAAATTTACTTGTTTGCCGGAGCTGGCACTCATGGCATGTCCGGACAAACCACTTTACGTTGTCGACGAGCATTGGCCACCAGAACCGGAGCAATAAACGGCTCCAGACTGTGAAAATGCCTTTGTGACCGAGATCATTGTGAGCTTCCTTGATTAGTCAATAGCGTTGGGGCTCCAGAACGACAAGTTGATGCTGTCCGTGAGGTTCCCAGCGCCACAGGGAGTTGTTGAGGATGAAGAATTTCATGGCCAAGTTGACCAGTGTTTGGAAGTCAGCATCGGAGAGGTCGGCGGGACAGATATGGGATTCGAGGAAGGAACGGATGAGGGCGACACGTGCTTCCCAGGTGATGGCTTTGGGAGACTGGGGGATAGGAGGGGAATCCAGAATGTTGTCCAGCCCCGAATCAGCTACTGTGGGGTCTGGAACCGTGACTGGTGGAGGGTGAGTGGAGGTGAAAACAGATCAGAAGGTGAGCGGAGGTGGAGGGAGTGGGACAAAGGACAAAATGAAAGAGGATGAAGGAGAGCATGCGGGTCCAGAAGGTGATCGGGCAGAATAAGAGGCATACCCGACTGGAGATGGGGTATGGAAGGTCTGATTGTTGAGTAGGGTGGTGGAGAAGGAATATGAATCGTCCAGCCAGTCCTTGAAGTCTGTCTCTTCAGGTGGATCATCATCAGAGCAGGGACATTGGGAGAGGCCATCTGGTCTGGAATGCTTATTGGCGGGGATGTGGCGAAGCTGGAAATGGAATAAGAGTATGCTGGTGATCCACCGGTTGATGGTTGCGTTTTGTTGTAGGTCCGGGTTGTTAATCATACCCTTGATGTACTTAGTGTCCATTTCTACTATGAGGTTAGTGACACCAAAGATAAAAACTCGGACCGAGCGCAAGGCTCAGAACAGTCCGTATAATTCTAGTTTTGCCTGGGAAAAACGGCTTTCCACCTTGGTCAGGCTGATAGACCCGAACTGGTTAGGATACCACTTGCCATCGGCCCCCTCTTGCAAGAGAATGAAGCCAATGGTGATATATGAAGTGTCCACTGCAAGGATGACTTCCTGGCCAGACTTGTAATCCAGGCACTGGAGTGGGGGGACCGGACTATTTCGTCCTTAAGACGATTCATGGCTTCGCATTGGGCATCACCCCATTCGAAGGGGACACCCTTGCATGTAAGATTGATGAGAGGACGGGTGATCAATGCAAAATTCCAGATGAAAATACATACCACTCTACAGGTTCTGAGGAACCCACGGACCTGTGTCAAATTGGTGCACTCGGGCCAGTCCTGGATTTTCTGGACTTTGGCTTTGTGTGGAATCCAGCCATCAAACATGCACTTGTGGCCGATGATGGTTGCTTCCAGTGTGGCAAGGACGAATTTCTTCGCTGACACCGTTGCTTTCACATTCTGTAGATGCTGGAGGATTCTGTGGACGACAATCAGGTGTTCTCATATAAACTGACAGATACCAGGGTTCTCTGGAATTGTTTCATATGGTCCATCCAGTCACTGGTACCGGGATTCACTGGATTTGACTGGAAGGTCGTTAACGAACGGAATGGTGTATCACAGGATTTCGTCTTTCAAGATGAAAGACATATCAGCTTGATAGATCTGTACCGCATTAGTGTGACCCATTGGAAGAGTAGTAAGATGGTGGGGACTCCCGAAGGTAGTCATGTCCCGGGATTCTATGTGCAGTGGACGTTGATCATATCCGGTGAATAAGTCCATCATTCCATAGATGGCATATCCACTGAATGACTCGGCGAGGTGTTCAATGAAGGGAGGGATGGATGAGTCCTGGATAGTGACAGTGTTGAGAGGTTGGAGATCATGGACGAGCTGGAGTGACTTCTCATCCTGTTTGAGGACACAGAACCACCGGGACCGGTAGGCCATGGCGGACGGTTCATATACTCCGGAAGCAATCCAATCCTTGATGATTTGAATGGTTTGTTCCCAGGTGGCAGGAGGAATGGGAATGTTGTGGAGTACCCACAGAGTGTGAGGTACAGTCAGAATCTTGACCGGCGGGAAGTATTGTTCATCTAGTCAGCCCCGCTCGGTTGGAATCCAAGTGAAGGCCATTTTGTGGTTGAGAATGATCCACTGGAGTAGTTTAACCTCTTTGGGCCATAGCCACTTCACAGGGTTGAGATCTAATGCGTCAGCGCGTTCTTGGGTAAATCTTTTCCCAGGGACAAAGTCCAGGGGATGGGTAGGTAACAGAATGAGTCCAGCAAGCGGATCATTGGGGAGCCGGCACAGTACGCAGTACTCCTCCTCAAGAGGAGCCACGACTGGCTGGACCTTTTTAGCGACAGGCTTGTAGGCCCATACATGAGTCCGGTAATCAAAGGAAATGGAAGAATTAAAAGCAGAGATGTGAGAAGGGGATAGGTATGACTGTGTAGACGAAAGAAAATTAAAAACAGAGATCTGGGAAGATCATTCATTGTCTGGAAACGAAGTCTGGTGTGCAACCCAGGGAGAAATGGAAAGTGGATGAGAAATGAAAGAGATACAATTCAATGGTTTATCTCCCCAACTGATTGGTGGTTCATCGATATTTAAAAACCCATTTTGACTACCGATTGATGATTGGCACACGGGATGTTGCGCTGGCACCAAGGACATCCTTCGGTCCAAGGCTGGGTTGGCAATTTATACTCCCTCCTGGTGTTCGGGTCTCGGAGGGTGATGTTCTGTGAGTCGTCAGGGAAATCATCAGTAGTCGCACTCATGAGACAATGAAATGGTTGACCGAGCAACAGGTCGAAGTTGGCTCAGGGAATGACTTGGACCTGGACGCAAACCTCACCAGCACTGAAATTGAGGGGAAGATTTTCAATAACCCCAATGGTTGATTCAGTGCTGGCAGTGGCGTTTGACATGGTGAGGACGTGATTGGACCAGACTCGTAACTTCAGAGTCTCTTACACCCGTTTGGGCATGACAATGATCTCTGAGCCCGAGTCCAGTACTCCAGTGATAGAAATCAGGGTCCTGGAGACTTTCACCTCCAAGGACCAGAGAGGAATGCTGTGGTGAGATATGATCAGTCTGTCATTGTTTCGGGTTACCCGGTCACTGAAATGTCTGGAGACGGCTCCAGGGTCACAACCCAAGAGCTTGTTCACCTGTATAGTATTAGATGATATGGGAATGCGTTTGGAGGTAGAGAGGTCCCGGAATTGCTTCTGGACCTCCAGTGCTACAGAGATCAGTTCTTTGAAAGGGATAGGGAAAGTGGTCTTGAGGACCCAGTCAATGATCTTTTTCGGGGCTGCTTTGTCTTTGAGTGGGAACGCATAATGGAATTGACTGGTCAGTGCTGATGGTGCCAATGGGTAGGACAGATCGGTGCGAGGTCGGGACGGATTAGACAACGTGGGGTTGGGTGCCGGTGCCGATGATGTCTTTTCAGTTGGTTTGGATGGGCCTGATGGAGAGGACCGGGATGCAGTGATCTCTGAGGTAACAATCTCTTCGATGGCCAGGGACCATGGCGTAGGACATCCCAGTTGGCGTGATGGGATTTCAATGCCATCAAATCGGAACTGTTGTTTGCCCTTGTCCTTGACTCGGTCTGCCTGGAAGTTTGCCCAAGCATTCGATAGATAGGCTTGGAAGTCTGGGTCATCCATGTCCAGAGTCTCGTCGTTGTCATCCCATGGCCCCCCAATGGGTGCTGATAGGACCGACGTCTCAATATCTAGGATGGTGTCAGTATCTGGAACGGAAAGCGAGACTATTCCCGCTGTAACGGAGGATGGAGGGTTGGATGTGGATGCTACCGGGACTTGGTCGAGGCAATCCTGGAGGCAACAGCTCCCGGGGACACACGGGATGTGTCTCCCATCTGGAAGGTAGAGACGGCTGTCAGTAACTTGGGAAGCCTTGCCGGTACGTATGTACCCATCAACATGCGGGCAGCTATTCATGAAGTGAGCTGTATCTCTGCAGAATGCACATTCCCTCGGCTTAGAAGACCATTGGAAGTTCACCTGTTCTTGTTTGATTACTGGTGCCCCAGAAGATGATGGGACCGGGGGCATCTGAAGTGGCGGAGCCAGGGTTTCCCAGGCTGGGTAGTATGGTTGGACCAGCTGGAGTTGCCTGACCAAAGCAAGAGGGCGAAGGACAGAACCGGTGAGGAGGAACTTGGCGGCTTCGACAGTGTCAGCGATGGGGTATGGATCAGAAGGATGGTGAGTGGTTTTGGTGATGAGTAGGCAGTGGCAGACTTGTTCGGCGAGGTCGGTCGGTAGCCCAGCCATGAATAGGCTGTCGCAATTGAGCTCAGAGAGCTTCTGGTTGTTAACTAGGAGCTTGGAGATCTTCTGGAACTTGCATTGATACTCCCCAAGATCTTCCAGGGTGTGCATCAGCTTCGCCTGATATTCCTGAACAAGGTATTGGAAGTCAGCAAGGCAGTACCGGTTGGTATGTTCACAACTGGGATATAACTTTTTGACAGCTGTAACGAAATCGGCCCAGTTGGGTGGGTTAGCAACAGCTTTGTCAAGGAGCTCCCACCCTTCAGACTCTTCTAAGTCCACATACCAGATTGCAGCACAAATCTTCTGTGCTTCAGTAATACCGGCAGCGGTGCCAAGATTGTCTACATCCTCTAGAAATCTAGGAAGAGAGGATGGGTTCTTTCTGTTGAACTTAGGGGCGTTTTGGGTACCCCAGAGTGGCATCTGGATGTTGGCCATTGGTACTGGAGGAGTGGGCGGAACGAGTTGGATGGGTTGGACAGGTTGAATGGGCGGAAAAGGTGGAGTGGGCGGAATGGGTGGAGTCGGTTGGCTGGGTGATGCTGGGGGTGATGGAGACTTGTCCAAAGCGGTTCCGGATGGTGAGGAGCAGGATTGGTGGTATAGACTATGTATAATAGTCTGGAGGGCCAAAGGACGTTCGGGACGGGTTAAAAAGATACGAAAGCGAAGCGGAGGAGGATGCAGAGAGTGGGGTGAGCAGTGACAGCGGTATACACGGTGATGGCGGGCAAATTGGGAATGGAGGGGATGAAAAATCCAAAGATCATCCCCGACTCCTTCAAGGAGTCAAGTGTATAAACGCTCCCGGTACTTGTTCGCTAAGACTACCCTCTTTGGCTAAAATTTCACTCCTTAAGGGATGATCAGCCCCCGAAATTCTAATATGGTCGAAAGATTCTGGAGGCTGTGGGGAGTTGGCCAATAGATTTAAAGATTCTGGGCTGGTCGGCCAGGTTGCTGACCAATCGGATTGAGGTACTTGTTCGGAAGGCGGATCAAATTCTGTTTCCGACGGTGGAAAGCCTCCGAAAAAGAAACTTTCAGGGAGGGAGGAATGAAGGCGTTCGTTGTCAGGGAAAGCGGGTAGGAAAAAACTATTCTCTGAGAGGTTGAGATTCTGGAATTCTGCAAGTAAATTTTCTATTTCTAAATGGTGAGGAGTCAGTCGGAGACTTTGTCTGGAACCCATGTTAAAGTCCCTTGCAGTGGGCTCCAGTTGAAAAGACTAAAAAGTGGGTGAGTGGACTTGCAAGGTATTCCTACCTTTGAATCCTGGCCACCTGGGAGTGTCTGATAGTAGGGGGAGGCGAATATGTTCGTCCCAAAGGGACTCTGGTGTCTGGGTTAAGTCCTGAACGAAGTCCGAGCACTGACTGACCAGTCCGAGGCAAGTCTGGGTGATAAAATGAGGCTGGTCTGGGGCCGGTTGATGAGAGAGACGATGTCCAACCGGCAGTTTGGTTGGGAAAGGTGGTAAAGATGATTGGAAATGACGGGGGACAATGGGCGACAGTGGAAACGATGATGGGGAAAGGCCCTGGCGATGTACTATGTGAGCTCAATGGGAACTATCATTTCTGGAAGGTAGGTACATGATTTTATAAGTCTGGGTATGCCCGGACAGAAACTAAGTACCAGAAATGATTCTAAATGTATGGAATGGAATGTAAGAAGGGAAGGGATCGCATGAAAACCAACCCTTGAAGGGTGGTGTGCCCAAGTCCCATTACAGGTCCAATACGACCGATCACTCAGGGTATTGGGACCTAAGAAACAAAAGTATCGTAATGTGAAGGGAAACATAACGGAAACATACGGATATCTGTAACTAGAAATGAACTGAAGCATATACGACCCAACAATCAGTGGTAAGGTATTTCCAGAGCAACACAAGTTGAGTCTGACCGGTCCATTGGTAGTCCGGGCAGCCCGGGCATCCGGACTGTTGACCAGTCCTTCGGAAACTGACCAGAAGTCTTGGAAATGGAAGGGAATAGCTATGGAAGGATGTCCTGACAAGTAGCACACGCATGGGACCGAGATATACATGTAGGGGCATACCAATCTCTATAATGTTTTATCATTGGGTGTTGATCTATTATCAAAATTTTGTGGATCAATATTTATGTAATGATTAGAGGGCGGTATGGCCAGTTGTTCATCCTCTGTTTGTAAAGGAAGGTCGTTCATAGTTGGTATTGACTGGTCTTGTCTGTTGTTACTCTTTCTGGAACATGACAAGAACTTTGATTCGTTGAATATAGCATGAGACGCTATGAACATCCGATGTCTGGTCTGGGACCAGAAGTGGTATCCTTTGGTATGGGTTTCATATCCAATAAAGGTCATTTCTTCAGCTTTTGGTGCAAGTTTGTCTTTACGCATCTCTGACGGTATAAAAACGTATGCCATGCAACCAAAGATTCGAAAGTATGAGATGTTGGATTTCTTCCTTTCAAAGTATTCAATTGGAGTTTTCCAGTTGAGATGATGCATAGGTTGTCTGTTATATATGTGGAGTGATGTCTCTATTGTGTCTTGCCAAAAGATGTCTGGAAGACATGCATGATGGCATATTGCATTCGCTTTCTTGAGTAAGGTTCAATTAAATCTCTCTGCTCGACCATTTTGTTGAGGAGTATGGGGTATGGAGGTTTCGTGTTTGATACCTCTGGATGAGAAGAACGTTTTGACATTCTGTCCCATAAATTCCCCTCCTTGCTCTGAACATACAGAGGTAATATTGGATCCAGATTGTGTTTCCAAAAAAGAAAACATTGTAACCAGTTGTGCACAGGTCTCGGATTTGTCTCAAAGAAAGGCGAGTATAGCATAACTGGAAAAATCATGAATGAGAGTAAGGATGTATCTCTTCCTGGATTGTGACTCCTTGGGCATAGGACTGATGAGGTCTGTGTGTACAAGGGTAGGTGGACGGGTCGACCTCTTGTCAGAAGGAGGAAATGGCTGATTGGCCATTTTTCCCTCTACACAACCTTTGCAGGGTGGTAATTTCAGATCAGGAAGGTGAGGGGCACCGATGGTATGATTTCGAAGGTTTCGAAGAGTGTTTTGAGAAGGATGTCCAAGGCGCAAGTGCCAAAGTGTGACAGAATCAGGGAGTAATTGAACTGATGTTACAACCGATGGTTTAATCGGAGGAGACTGAAACCAATGTAGGTTGTTTTCTTGTGGAAATAAGGCAGATGCCTGTATTACCAAAGATCCATCAGTGTTCCAGACTTGTGTTTGTCCATTCATGATAGAGCATTTATAACCCTTCGATGTAAGTGAAGGAATAGATAATAGTCAGTAGGCAGCATGAGGTGCATACCAAATGTCTTGTACAATAGTTTGTGGTAGGTTGGTTGGTGATAGAATCACTTTTCCTGGTCCATACATGGAGATGGTTGCTCCAGAAGCGACTGATGCTGATCATTGTTCATGTCCGAGATGTATAAAGTCGGACATATATGGGGAAATGTGATCAGTGCATCCACTATCCATCATCCAGTGGTTTGGTTTGCTCTCTGTGGTTCTGACGGTATAACAGCCAAAAATTCTTTTATTGTAGTCGGAGGACAAAGGGATCTCTCGTTCATCTACATGAGGTGGTCCAGAGAAGATGGCTCCTGATGTAGTATATATGGGAATAGGATCATCTGGATCCGTAGCTAATGCTTTGCTAACAGAATATCTCATCTGTAGTGAAGGTGGTTGACCTTCTAGAAGTTCTCTGGCATCTTTTCCAGGAAGCACATGTCCCATATGTAATCCTCCAATAACATAAGTATTACCTTTCTCCTTTTTCTTCTTCTTGTGACCAGTGTGTTGTGCAGTGTCTAGTACTGGTGTTCTAGAGACTGTGCCCTCAAAAGTACTAAGGTGAAATGGTGGGGAAAGAGAAGGACTGCATGTCGCTATCTCCCCAACCTGGTCCTGGTTCTGCAATGTTAGAATCAAAATCCTGACCTGTATCTATCTCCATGTATGAAGGTTCTTCGAAGTCATTTGGTTGGGGTTCAACCTCTTCGATTCTTGCTGAAAGGGGGATAGACCCTATCGCAGTATTGGCAACAGCATTTGCTGTTTTCTTTTGTTTCCTTCATTCATAATGTTCACTGGTGTTGTTCCCTCCTCATCCTCTATAAGGTTTTCCTCATCTGCATCTGTTGTTTCCGCGAGATGGACCACTACCAGATGGTTGTGGTGGTTGATTCTGTTGAGGTCTCCAGGTATTTGTCCTGGGAGGACTGTTGTGTATGACAGCAGTCCTATTGATTGAGAGTTGAGTGGAACTAGAGGCAACAGCAGATATTTGGTGATGGAGTGGTCTGGAATAGTTTCTGGAGTGGGTATTCCTTAGATCTATCTCTCCTAAGATGTGTGCTTCTATGTCGTAGACATTGATATCATTGGAGGTGGTTTGGATGAGAGTTGAGTGTATGTTGTTCATGGAATCAGGGATCGCATGAAGGAGTAGTAGAGCCTTCATTTTTCTGTTGAGGTTTCCCCCACAGGCCTCCATTTCTTGGAACATGGACTGAATTCTTTGGAGGTCTTCCTCCACTTTGTGTTCCATGATTTTGTGGTTCATCAATTTTGAAAAATTGAGATACCTTCCTGCGAGTCCTCTAGCACCATATCTTTCTTGAAGATGGTACCAGTATCTATAGGTTTTTGACTTGAGGAGTTTGTGGGCAATGATGGTAGTGGTCGCTTGAATATCATCCTCTTCCCAGCTTTTGGGAGCTTCTTTTGCTAAGGAATAATGGGAGGTTGAACAGAAAATGGCAAGGACTTTATTATCAGCATCCTTCCAGTCTTGTAAGTCAGCATGGTTTGTTTCTATGAGGGAGTAGTGTGCCGATTTCAACCAGTCCACTTGATTTACCATAAGGAGAAGACGTTCGATCCTCATGGACCATTCAGCATAATTTTCCTTGCCAGTGAGTAGAACAAAGTCCTTCATTTGATAGGATTCAATCTTGTAGGAGTCGGCTTTTGGGAATTGGAGAGTGTGCTGGGATGGTTGTTGAGTCATGGCTGTAATTGATATGTATTAGTAATGAGGAAACTTAATGGAGGAACCCCCTTTTGGATCAATGCCTCCATTCCCATATTAATGTACAAGATCTGTTTACATCCTATGCTTTTTAGACAGAAGATTTTTGGTCTTTTCCTCTGATACCTCCACAGCTCTCCTTTTAGGAGGAGGATAGGTTAGACAACATGCTTCAGCATACATCTGAGTAGACTGTTGATCCTAGAGTGATACCATTGTTGAAATGGTGCGGGAGGTTCATAACCGAGTGTCATGTAATAGGAAGGGTATGTTCTGAAGAGGATGTTATTATTACAAACCGAATCGAGAAGCAGGGTGTTGATATCTTCTTCCTCATTGAGAGGAGGGAAGTGGTCTCTTCTGAGAACTTTGAAACCAGCATCTGTTATGAATGCTACTAAACCCCTATCCTCAACCCCTGTCTTTATGCCATCTAACCCTATCTTATCTTATCAACAAGTCTTCATCCCTCAAGAACGCTATGTTGTTCCTCCCGCCTTTTCACCAGACTTGTTCTAGACTTC
>JBBPLQ010000324.1:8211-27291 GCA_038089855.1 Royoungia palumana
CTTCTTGCCTGGTTTGGTTTGTGTGGTGTTGACATACCACCCGTCTCCATCCTTGGTGATTACGTCAATATCCATGGCATTTGGGTCTTTCCTTTGCTGGGTTGTCCCTCTTAGGAAATTCAAACTTTTTGGGTGTTGCCCACTTTCCTTATTTCGTCTAGCCAGCTAGTGACGGTGGTGAGGGTTTCTTTCTTCCCAGATTGGAAGATCTTTTCAATGATGTGCCTTACTATATTCTTTTCCAGAAGGCAGATTCCATGAGATTCGCTGATCTCTGATTGGATGAAAAGGGATTGCCATTTCACCAGGAAATGGTCCATCTTCATGCTTCCTTGGACAAGTTTCTCGATCTTGGCAATTGCCCAATCTCCTTGTAGTTGGGGGCGGAAGAAGGTTTTGATGCTTCTGCTTACTTCTTCCCAGGTGTAAATGAATGGTTCATCAATTACTTGTTTTATCTTTGTTTGTGTGAAATATCCAGCCTTCTCTCCTTTGAGGTGGGATAGCACTGCAAAGGTGGCATCCATAGTATGTTTCGAGATGCCGTTTACTTGGAGCCATGCTTGCATCTTGGCCCACCATTCATTGAATTTGGGAATACTTCCATCGTATTCTCCTGGGTCTGTGAAGAGCTCATATTTTTTTTTCCTGATGGGACTGGTTTCGGTTCATCTGTAGACGTGGAGGCTCCTCCTGCTGCTACTTGTTCCTGCAATTTTGATATTTGTGGTTGCAGCTGTGCTACTGTTTTCATTTGTTTGGTTAAGAATGCTATCTCAGCATCCTTGGTATCTATTTGAGTGCCAAGCGAGGTGATTGTGTTCAGGAGATGGATGTTGTCTCCATCCTTGTTGAATTGTTCTATTTAACCATTGATCATTGCACGGAAGGCCATTTATATTTAGAGATACAAGTGGGGATACAAGAGGGTTTCTTTAAGAGAGCTTGGGGTCTCAGACATCTAGTCTCTATGGGGGTGTCTGAGTGGACAAAGCACCTTCTTTTTCCAAAGCAGCGGTTTTTGTTTATTCTGTCCTGCTTCTTCCTTGACTGCTCTTGGAATGCTCTCAATCTGTGATTGGTCTCCTGGGTTCCTGGTAACGTCTCTCTGTCTGACAGGTAAGGGTCTGAATCAGATCTTTCTCTCTTCAATGGGCAGGGGTTCAAGTGCAATGGAACTACTATAGGTGAACCTTCTTTGATTCTCAACCCAAGTAGTGGTGCTTCCTCTTCTGAAGGTAGGGGTGTCAAGGGGGAAGGTGATAGTGTCATCTCCAAGGGTTCTGATTTGAATCGAACGCGTCTGTCTGGTTCTGGGGAGTCTAGCTCTGACCTCAGAGGAATCCTCTCTAAGGACTGGGTTGCGAGGATGGCTTGGAGGAGTTGGTCTTTGTTGGAAGGGAGGAAGAGGTGCCAAGGGAGATGGTGTTCATGGATTAGGAAGCTGGTGGTAGCTGAGTCTAGGGGTTCCACACTGGGATACCTGTGATTGTGTATGCTATCTCTCAACTGCTGTATCTCCTCTACGCTAGCGTTAGGCAATAAGGGGAGGATCACATCAAAGAAAGATGATGGATGAGCATTAGATGAGGATGCAAAGTTCACTACGTTCAAGGGTTTGTAAGCCCCTTGTCTAGCATTGACTTCCTTCTTGAACGCACTTGTCTCTTTGGCTTTTGAGTGAGCGTGCTGTAGAGATTGGTACACCTCTACATGTATATCTCGGTCCCATGCGTGTGCTACCTGTCAGGACATCCTTCCATAGCAATTCCCCTCCATTCCCGAGACTTCCGGTCAGTTTCCGAAGGACTGGTCGACAGTCCGGATGCCTGGGCTGCCCGGACTACCAACGGACCGGCCAGACTCAACTTGTGTCACTCCAGAAATACCTTACCACTGATTGTCGGGTTGTATACGCTTCAGTTCATTTCTAGTTACAGATATCTGTATGTTTCCAGTATGTTTCCCTTCACATTACGATACTTTTGTTTCTTAGGTCCCGATACCCCGAGTGATCAGTCATATCAGACTTGTAATGGGACTCGGGCACGCCACCCTTCAATGGTTGTTTTCATGCGATCCCGTCCCTTCTTACATTCCATTCTGTACATTTAGAATCATTTCCGGTACTTAGTTTCCGTCCGGGCATACCTGGACTTATAAAATCATGTACCTACCTTCCGGAAATGATAGTTCCCATTGAGCTCACATTGTACATTGTTGGGGCCGTTCCCCATCATCGTTTCCACCGTTGTCTGTTGTCCCCCGTCATTTCCAATTGTCTTTACCGCCTTTCCCAACCGAACCGCCAGTCGGACATCGTCTTTCTCATCAACCGGCCCTGGACCGGCTTCGTTTTGTCGCCTGGACTTGCCTCGGACTGGTCAGTCAGTGCTCAGACTTCGTTCTGGACTTATCCCAGACATCAGAGTTCCTTTGGGGCAAACATATTCGCCTCCCCCTACTATCAGACACTTCCAGGTGGCCAGGATCCAAAGGTAGGAATACCTTGCAAGTCCACTCACCCACCTTTCAGTCTTTTCAGTGCGACTGCTTTCTTGGCATAACCTTAGCGAAGAAAGTTGTAGTAAAGTTCTAATGAAACAAGCCTAAAAAGGTTGAGACTTGTGTAGTGGAAATATGGTGTAAGAGTTTGGATGTTGTCTCAACTGGTTTGTAGGCGAAAGACCAGAAGAACTTTACTGGAGTTCTTTGGTGTTGGTTGCATGGTATATATACTACTACATGTGTTTGTATCTATTTGTAATGTTCCGGAATGTTCTATGTAATGAAGGAATGTGATTGGCTAATGAAAGTGGTACGATGCACAGCATCAGTAAGCGATGATGTCATAGAGATAAGAGAAAGAAAGGCCATTGGTTAGATTGATATAGAATGTTCTATGGGCTGTGCTTGGCTATGCAAGTGTGGCAGCCAATGCGAATGAGTTCCAAGCATAGGCTTTGACATGAGGCAAAGGTCTAGCCTTTGTGGAATGGAATGAGTGAAGCATGTAAGGGAACGGTATATGGTATAGGGGTGTTGTGTAGTTTAGGGAATGGAATGTCATATGACTTGTGGTCATGTGATGTAGGAAATGGTATGAACATAGAAGTCAAAGATAGGGGCTTTGAAGCATTTGTAACACATGCTGTCCACTCCATTAATGCTTGAGTTGATTGGGATACTATCCCTGCTTCTTGCCTCCTCCCTCCTCAGGATATAAATGAACCTGACTGTCCTGAGTATGCCCAACACCTCATCCCTGGTGAACCTTACATTGACTGGGAAAGTGCCAAAGAACTCATCCACCTAGCCACGGATTCCTCCCTGACAATCTTCGTAGAGAGATACGCAGACCTCAGATCCCTCTACTCTTCCTTCTACCAACTGATCCACCAGATCCGACGACTAGAAAATGTACTCGACAAAATGACCACTACACCCCCTATAAGTCGCCCCCATGCTCAATACCTCATCGGGAACATCATCCAATGGCTCTATGCTCCCACCCTGATAATGTCAGCCCAAACCTGCTTTGGGGATTTCTTAACAGATCTGGCCAACTACTGGGAAACCATACACTCTGTGATGGACCTGGTCTATCCACCTCCAGCACAGACCCCCCCATCACGACTGGAATCCCCGGAACCTCAGCCGGTTCCCCCTCCCTCCTCCACACCCTCTGCCTCCTCTTTGCTCCTGAACTCCAATGAAGAGCTTGCAGTCCTCGAAGCTGAGCTCACCAATGTCGGGCTCACCCTCCACCCCAGGCACCCCCTCTACCATCAGACCTG
The DNA here is from genome assembly GCA_038089855.1 of Royoungia palumana. NCBI lineage: Eukaryota > Fungi > Basidiomycota > Agaricomycetes > Boletales > Boletaceae > Royoungia > Royoungia palumana. Next base: position 12,009 of record JBBPLQ010000324.1, read on the forward strand.
TTTCACCTGTCACAAACTAGATCATCTATGGATTTTCTGCAAGGAATACTGCTGCCCTATCTGTCAAGTCATTGCACCAGGCCACCCCCAATGTTGATGCCCCTCTCGGGCCAGGACATCAGTTACCCCCTGCCCAGCCCCGCCTCGCTCTTCCCCCCTACTCCATTGCCCGAAATCCTTTCGGAAGTTGCACTCCTCACAGCCCACCTCTCCCCACTCCTACCGATGCAACCAGAAAGGAAAACAGAAGGTTAGTCCCTCCCGGACCCCCACATTGTCCCCTCATAGTTCTGGTACTTCTAGAAGCTCTGCTACTCAGTAGTCTATTCTGGACCACCATCAAGTCCCTTCATCCCTGTCCACGTCTGCCACACGACCCAGCTGCGTTCCTAATGCATACCCACCCATATTGACAACTATACCTGTGACGACGATGTCTATGATGCTGAGGCATGGGCAAACATTACCGGATCCCTGGGATACTGTTATGAATGCTCCTAAACCCCTATCCTCAACCCCTGTCTTTATGCCATCCAACCCTATCTTATCTTATCAACAAGTCTTCATCCCTCAAGAATGCTATGTCGTTCCTCCCACCTTTCATCCAGACTTGTTCTAGACTCTTTACGCCTCATGCCAAACCTATGCTCGGAAACTATTCCTATTGGCTGCCACAATAACACAGCCTTTATAAATATCAACCAATCAGATATGATCCTATGCATAGAAGCTTGACGCTTCTCTTCCATTCTCAAGGCAGTGCCTTATCTATGACATCACTTCATTCTTCCTTATCAACCAATGACAATTAGATACTGAGTATCATACCACCTTCCTTTCTAGTGTACTATTGTAAATACGACCACACACAGTGGACAGTATATATACCATCATGTAGTAGCATACATTCTTCAGTTTAATCAACTTTGATATCTTCCATTCAAATCATACCCTCAGAGCTAGTCACTCTTGATCAGACCACTATACAATATCCCTTCGATTTGGGTGTTGTTTCAGATATGCTTGTTGCGAGTTTTAGTTATGTATCTCCTCATCTAGCACTCAAGAGGCTCTCGTAGCTTAGTTGGGGGGTAATATTATGATTCCTTTCTTTTTCCTGACTGGTCGTTCTTGCTTTCTTTTGTCACCTGACCAGTCGATTGACTCTTACTTAAAATTTTCACTTCTGGGAATTTCCTTTTAGGAGATCCAATGTCGGAACCTGCAGCCCTGGATCCACAGCATACTTACTGTGCCACAGTTGAGGATCATGGTCACCCAGGATCTCCCATTTCCATCTTCTGCTTTTCTTGTATTGGTGGTGCCCCCCCTCATCCCTTTCATCCCATTCCCCGGAACCCCACCCAGTTCCCTTTTGGCACTCCATCCTTCCTTTGTTCCCTGATCTGCATTCCCTTAAGGAATGACCCCATTCCTACTGACCTGACTTAGCCTTCTTCAACTCCTATATAAGCTGTAGAATACTCATCTGTACCCTCCAGCTTAGTTCTACTCAATTTACTGTGCTCAACCACTGTCGCCCTCTGAATCCTCCCCATATTTTGAAGGATCCTCCCTTGAACCCTTCGAACCCCTACAATGTGCTAGGGAACCCTTGAACCCTCAAAATACCTCTGGCAAGGGTATTCTACCTTCGAACCATCGACCTCTGCTGTCTAGCAAGAGCCCCTATTTTTGGAACCTTCGGAACCCCTATCTTGGAATGTCAGAACCCCTGAGCCACTGAGTTAATGCCAGTCCCCACCCGGGGTTGTTGTAACAATATTGGCATAAACTTTCTGGATCATTGTGATTCAGAGCCTCACCAACAGAAGGGGGGTAGTGTTACAAATGCCTCCAATCTCATACCATTTCCTATGACCAAGTCCATTCCTTTCCCTATGCTTCACAAGCCAACTAAACCTTATGTCATTCCTCTACACAAGTGTCTAGATGACACAGCCTCTAAAGCCTCATGTCAAACCAATGCAGGATTCAACCCATGATTGGCTGCCACATATCAAGGCACTGTCATGTGCTGTTCCTCCGACCTACTCCGCACTTCTGAGACCCAACTCTGGCACCCTCACGCACTCCAATACCCCATCCATAGATCTCCATCCCTCCATTCTCCATTTAAAGTTTACATTCTATCTCGTCATGTATTGCCTCCATCCTAGTTACCTCTGACCCTGCATGTACATTTCTCCATCGACCCTTCTCCGTTCTCTGTTGACCCTTGTCCATTCTCTGTCTCCGACCCTTACTTCGACCCTTCTGACTCCGGACTTATTCATCTCCGTCCCAGTTACATTTTCCGTCCTCCGTATATAAGTCTGCACCTTGTCGTAGATACTCTAGCTTGAATATCAACTAAGACTTCCCCGGCACTCCTCTCTCGTCTCGCTCCACTTTGAGTTCACCCTTCAACCCACTCCATCCTCTTTGTCCTCCAAAATCCGGGACCCCCAACAAGGACAGTAAGGGCGCAGCGCTCTGCTCCAAGTTGCTGAAGCCGAAGTCCCGAACCCCTCACGCAACTCCAGAGTTGTATCCGGAGTTGACCGGAGTTGTCGCCGGAAATCCTGCATAGCCTTAACAGGCACTGATTAAGATCTATCTCCATATGTTCATATTAACCCTACACCCTATGATTCCATTCCATCAACACATGGTATGCTTCTCTTCCATATGATATGCCACAAGGCTATACCTTATCTATGACATCATTGTTACGACAACCCTGGGTAGGGACTGGCATTAACTCAGTGGCTCAGGGGTTCTGACGTTCCAAGATAGGGGTTCCGAAGGTTCCGAAAATAGGGGCCTTTGCTAGACAGTAGAGGTCGATGGTTTGAAGGTGGAATACCCTTGCCAGAGGTATTTTGAGGGTTCAGGGGTTCTGACATTTTGAGATAGGGGTTCCGAAGGTTCCGAAAATAGAGGCCCTTGCTGGATAGCAGAGGTCAATGGTTCAGAGGTAGAATACCCTTGTCAAAGGGGGTTTCGAGGGTTCAAGGGTTCCTTGGCATGTTACAGGGGTTCAAAGGGTTCAAGAGAAGATCCTCTCAAAGGATGAGGAGGGTTCAGAGGGCAACAGTGGTTGAGCACAGTAAATTGAGTTGAACTAAGCTAGAGAGTACAGACAAGTATTCTACGGCTTATATAGGCATTGGAAAGGGAGCTGAGTCAGGTCAGCAGGAATGGGTTCATCCCTTAGGAGGAACATGGAACCAGGACCAACGGAAGGACGGAATACCAAAAGGGAATGGGACAGGGTTCCCGAGAACAAGATGAAAGGGAAGAGGGAACACCGCTGACACAAGAAAGGTAGAAGGTAGGAAATAGGAGATCCTGGGTGACCATGATCCTCGACTGCGGCATAGTATGCTATGGATCCAGAGCTGCAGATTCGGAGCTGCAGGTTCCAACATTGGATCTCCTAAAAGGGAAATTCCCGGAAGTGAGAAAGTTTAAAGTAAAAGGTCCATTGACCAGTCAGGACAGGAAAAAGAAAGGAATCGTAACAATCATTACATTCTTCCCTATCACCCAATCATATGCTTACCTTGATAGAACTTTCTAGAACTACATACACAAGTACAAATACTATAGAGTAGTATAAATACCTGAGCTGTACTTTGATAGTCCTCAGTTTAATCAACTTATATCTTCCTCTCAACATCTACTCTAAGCAATCTAAGCTTTCTCCCTTATAACTACACAACCACTCAATTTTGAGAGTTGTCTCAATGATGCTGTCATGAATAGTGTCACCAATGCCTTGGGTCCCATGTTGTTCATTCACAGTGGTGATGGCTGTGGAAAGACCTATCTGGCAAAGCTCATTGCTTCTGCTGTTCATGCAAGAGGTCAGATTGCCCTTGTGTTGCATCCACTGGCTTGGCTTCTCTCCTTCTCCCTGGTGGTCGCACTGCCCATTCATGCTTCAAGATCCCCATTCCCTGTCATGAGCAGAGTACTTGCAACATCAAAAAGGATGATCTCAATTATGAGCTTCTTCAGCAGACTTCCCCCATCATCTGGGATGAAGTGGGTGCTCAGCATCATCATGTGGTTGGCTCTGTGGACTGTACTCTCAGGGATCTTCTCAACAGAGACCAGCCTTTTGGTGATATCACTGTTCTCTTCAGTGGTGACTTCAGACAGATCCTCCCTGTCATTCAACATGGCTCAAGGGTCCAGATTGTCCCTGCCACTCTCACCCATTCTAATCTCTGGGCCAATATGAGTGTCCACTATCTTCTCCAGAACATGCATCTTGGCCAGGATCCTGAATCTGATCAATGGGCACAACAGCTGCTTCACATTGGCATCACTCCTGGTGACCTCACCCTTCCTCATCATATGTGCTCTGGTGATGACTTGCAATCCCTTATTGATGCAATCTACTCTCAGCTCCTCACTGGAGATCAACCTTTGGATGATCAGTACTTCTTGGATTGTACCATTCTTGCTCCCAGGAATGTTGAGGTTCATAACATCAACTCTGTGGTCCTCAACTCTGTGGCTCCAGATCAGAAGGTGACCTATCTCAGTGCTGACTCTGTCACTGACAGAGAATATGACTACAGTATGTTCAGCCTGAGGTTCTTCATACCTTCAATCCCTCTGGCTTTCCCTTTCACAAGCTGGAGCTCAAGGATGGTGCCCCACTCATGTTGTTGAGGAATCTGTTGGAATTGAGGGGGTGCTACGGCTAAGGGCATGGGTGACTGTGTCGAGTGACTGCGGGACTGACTACAGGCAGGAGGTACTGTGGGCCTAAGACTGGTGCAACTAGATGGGGTGCACCCATCCAGTTCCCAGCCCTATATATACAGATCTATCTAGATTACCTAATACAGGGTAATCTATCTAACTATCTATACAACCCAATGTCCGTGGGTACAGTACTATGTCCAAGGCTGTACGTACTTTCCAACAGAATCTCGATCCTGTCCATGGTCTCTATAATGGCACTCACTTGAGACTTATCAGATCTACTTGCTGTATCCTTGAGTGTCACATCTTGGGTGGCACTCACAATGACAATGTTGTCTTTATCCCTCGCATGGCTTTGGATAGTGGTCAAGATGATTCCCCTGTCCCATTTCGTCGCTTGCAGTTTCCTGTCCATCTGGCCTATTCAATGACCATCAACAGATCTCAAGGTCAATCACTCAATCATGTTGGTATCAACCTGACTTCTCCTGTTTTCTCTCATGGTCAACTCTATGTGCCAGTGGTCCTGTCACATTGTACTCATCCCAGAAACATCAAGGTTCTTTTCCCTTCTGATCCAGACAATGATCAATCTACCAAAGTCACAAATGTGGTTTGGAATGAAGTATTTAGGAACTTGCAAATATGATTTGTAATCATCATATCCCATTTGTCTTTCAATATATATCCTTTACTAACCAAATCCTTTACTAACTAAAAAAACTTAACCCACTGAGGCAATGACTCAGGTGAACACCTCGTATGGATGGATGGATGGATGGATATGGATTGTAGATGGATTACATTGGTATCTGCCGCTTGAAAATAAACAGTTTGTTATTTAATGATTCCGTCTGGCGTACTTCGGATCGTCAATGTCCTTGACGAGCGCAGGATTCATTGCTAAGCCATCCCGATCATGTCAGCAGTTTGAACTCAAGGCTGAGAAGATAATAAGTTGAATAAGGATACAAAGGTTTCCAACAATGCACGTAGCAAAATGTTCATGACTTATAACTAGATCCTGGGCCTTCGTTGACTACTGTACCTCGATCGTCCGAACGTTGTCCACCAACTCTGTCAACGACCCCTCCTCGCGAACTCGGACCATGACCAACGTATCCGCCACGACGCGTCTATACTCGACGCGCGACACTGCTTCAAACAAGAGCGCCCCAAACGGTTGTCTCAAACGAGCGACAAATCGAAGCGCCTGCGTCGTCTTGTCGAGCTCAGCCACCCCCTCTGCGAACTCCTGATCGAGCAGAGGACGGATCCACGGATGTACGAGGTAAAGATCCTTTACCTTTGACAGGTCGTCCGACGTTTTGATCTCCACGTCAGCAAACGTGGACGTGGTTGCACGATACACGTGTGAATTTGATTCGGGACCATCGACAACGTGGGCGAGCTCAGTCAGGCGAAATACAATGCCGGGAAGTCGCAATCGACTCGCAGCGAGGTATGGCGCAGGAAGTTCGCAGAGCCTGTCATAGAGTGTGATGGCAACGGAGAGATCGGGTAGGGATGTGCGTAATTGCTCCACCACGCGACCCATCTCGGTCGCGTCGATGGGTTGCGGAACGTGTGGCGGAACAAGTGGATCATATACACTAAGGTCCGTGGGTAGGCAGCTATTATAGCTGCTCGTACACCCAGTCCAAGCGAGGATCGTAACATCGCCGGATCCAGTCAGGATATGTTCCAGGAGGCGCCCAATCGCACGGTTACCCTCGCCATATATAACAGGGATGGCGGCATTGAAGATGCCCAGCAGTGAGTAAGCAGCATCTTCCGTGAGCGTTGTGTGGCGCGTTGAAGCCATGTAGAGTTTCTCGCGCACCCTATCGAGACCAGGCCGAAGCACAGCCAACTCTTGTGCTGAAACGTGAGACACTTGTTCCATCTCCGTGAGGACAATGGGCGACTCTTTGTGATTGGGTAATGTCAATCCGAGATAAGGCTTCCAGTCATCTGTATAGAACTGGACGGTCTCGGCCGCCACGTATTCTTGATACGTCCACGCGCGGGTGTTCCATATACTCTCACGGAGACCACCGGGCTCTCGAGACTCGGATGAGACCCCTCGAAGGTATACAAGAGTGAGGGCCGAGTTGCGGTACCACGTAAACATCGCAACCAGAGATTCCTGCAACACCACTGTGTTGACTTTATCCACGCAACATGTGTCACTCCAAGCCCACCGAAAGCCAAGTGATCGCGCGAGTGAGCAAAACGTCTTTAGCTTGGCGTTTGTAGGGGACACTTCTAGCTCGTAAACCGTGGTATGTTCGACCAGCTGAAGGAGAGGTTCCCCATCTTCCCATTTGTGCGAGAACATGACGTAGCGGTAGAACTTCTGGACCGCGCTCCAAATGCGAGCATGGTCGAGCCCTCTGGTCATTGACGACACGAGCTCGAGGTAAATCGGTAGCGTCTCAAATAACTCTGCTTGCTGACTCTTGCCGTAAAGACGCCCAGTTGTGGTATCGATGAGTATCCGTGGCATGAGGCGAATTGTACTGGCGACAACGTGTCGAATGTTTGACCTAGCATCGACATACTGATGCCGGAGTTCTATCATGGGTGTCATTCAATGTGAAGCGACGTTCGGGAGGTCAAAGAAACACTTACCCTGAACGTCATCGTCGGGAGACTCCTTGAGCTTTTGAAGCATTACGTCGAATGCCTCCACGGCTTCAGCATATCGCTCGGCTCCATGCAAAGCTCCATGTCTTATCTCATAGCCCCAATGAGATGATGGTTCGAGCTTGATAGCCTGGATGCATTTATTATCAAACACTGAACGGTTCTACGCTGAGTGCAACAATACCTCGTCGGCATCGTTCAAGGCCTCTTCCCACAAGCCCAGTGATATCATTGCTCTGCCCCGTTTGAGGAGAATCTCCATGGAGTCCTCAGGATGGAGTGACAATGCAGTGGAGAAGAGTTGAATGGCTTCGCCGTAGCTCTTGGAGTTGATTGCACTATCGCCGAGTCCCTCCAACTGTGCCATGCATCTTCGTCGAAAATCTATCGCGGTAATTCAGAAAAGTGCTCGCTGTGTTGGGCATTTAGCAACTCACCAACGACCCATTGCGCTTGCTCAGTGGAAATGTCCATGTGCGCGATCGACTCATCCTGCATCTGCCGGAAATAGGCAATTGCTTCTTTAACGCGGCTCCCCCTTTCCAGAGCCTCACAAATCGCACGGTAGATCAAAAATTGGGGGAAATCAAACTGACCTCAGATTACTGTTAGGCACGGCTTCTAAAAAAACATGAAATCATACCTTGTTGGCGGAAGAGAAAGCTTCATTCACCGGGACATGAAGTATTACGACGTTCGCCCATTTGGTCAGTATATCATTTGGATTTGAGGGACCGAGGGACAATGCTGTTGAATAGGCTGTCACGGTCTCATCGTTTTTCCCAGCGGAGGACGATTCGTCACCGATTCTCTCCAGCGACGTAATACATAAACCAGTAAACTCTAACTGAAGGATTGAGTACCCTCAATCATGCACAACGACGACACTCACTGGGAAGCCAGTCCATGAATAGCTTGTCTGCTTCCGCACCTTGGTTGACCGCAGACGTGATCTCGAGAAGAGACAACGCGGCCTCGACAATGCGCCCTTGACTATACAAGGCTTCGCATTGGAGTTTCTTTTCGTGCGCACGAAGTATCCAAATCAAATTATTCACTGGACGTCGGAAATAATGATGAACGCGGATGATAGAGAACAGCTTAGGAAAGAATGGACTAGGATGAAAATGGACACACCAGGACTCGTTCCCTGGTTTTGAAAATGAACACGTAGAGATGTGATGGTATCATCAAAACGATCTCGGGCATTTATTTCCGAGCTCTGGGACTCAGCAAGCTGAATGCGAAGACTTTGGACACTTCGCTCGAGATCAGCTATTTTCTGCTCTGAAAAAATTGGTCAAAGAGACGCATATAACCATGCCAAACGAACAAACTTGATGCTTCTTGTATGCCAACATCCACGTGCGGCGGGCCGGCAGTGGTAATATGGCTCGAGCCATCCACCGCCTCTTTCGTGATGCCTTTGGAGTCAGCAAGCTGGGTCTGCAAATCATGGATAGTCCCCTCAAGCTGACTTATCTTCTGTTCTGATAGAGATGGGTAGCAAAAAATTAGTCGGAAGCGCGGACCACGGAAGCAATAGACACACTCGAATTCTCTTCTTGCACGCGGAGGTCCTCACGTAGGGAGTTGATGATGTTGTTGAGGTTATCCTTCTCCCGAATGGCGGCATGTTTAAAATTTGCCAACTCGTTGCGGAGCTGCATAGCGGCTTTCCCGAAATTCACTATTTCATCTGACAGATACGGAGGTCAGAAGAGGAATTTGAGGGTCCGGAAAACGCACTTGAGTGCCCGCGTGTGGTGATGAGCCGATCCTTGACTCTCTGATGACTTTCTTCATCCTCTGAGCTCGTGCGCTGGGTTTTCTGGTGATCATCGAAATAGACCATGGTCAGACACCACGCAGATCCAATTTCTTGAGTGCACTTACATCTTTACAATAAGCGGAAGGAAGAATATCGTACAGACACCAGAAGTTCATTTTCCTGTCACCAGCGGCCACGAGTGTGTAGCTGCTTGAGATATCCATGGTCATGCCATCCATGGGGGTGACGAGAGACCCTATTTGCTTGTGGGTCTTGATGTCCCAGAACGAAATCAGAAAATCCCCGGTTGCTGCGACGAACTTGCCATTCTTCGCTAGCGCGATGCAGTCGGGGCGATTCTTGGTGTGGATGGGCCACTTGGAGAGGCACGAACCCGTCGAGACGTCGAGACAGTTGATGTTACCGTCGCTGGACAAGGTAAAGAGATGTCTGCTATCAGCGGTCCAAGCAAGAGACTTGTTGTCTGACGCGCAGACTCGGACGGGGAACTCGACAAGGAGCCGACCGCCGTCTTGGCTGTCGTAAACGCGAAAACAGTCGCTGTTCGTGGTGGCGGTGGCGATCAAGCGTCCATCTGGTGAAAACTTGGCAGCGACCACGCTATTTGGGTGGTGGAACGGACCCAGCAGCCGCGCGCCAGTCGAGAGCGACCAGACGCTGGCCGTTGCGCCACTCGATCCGGTCGCGATCCTCGTTCCGTCCGGTGACACGTCCACCGCACACACGACTTGGCTGTGTCCCTTGAACTCGGTCACCCGCTCCAGGCTCTCCGCATTCCAAACGATCACCTGTCCACTGACCGTCCCGCCCACCACCCACCTACCATCTCGTGACGCAGCAGTGCTCACGACCCTGCTCACTGCATCGACTGAGGTCCCCACAACCTGGCCATCCTCCACTGCCAAACGGTGGACTTTCTTCTCGTTGTCGCCACCCACGAAGCGCTTCCCATCCGCCAGGAATGTGACGGACCACATCTCGTCCAGTACATCCACTTCGACTGGTTTGACATCTCTTTTTGCAAGGATGGTGGAGAAGGAGACATTTTGGCCGGCCTTGTGTCTTTCGGTCAGCTTGGTTTCATTGCCTCCCACTATTGTAGCTTGTCTTTTCTCGCCGGTGCGGTGTGCAGGTCCGCTTTTCACTCGGTCTATCACTGCACGCTCGTTAGTGCCCTCTCCATGATCTGATTCATCGCGTACTCACCATCCTTCGGCGTCAAGTACAGCATTCCTTGCAGAACCTCGTACACACGATCACTGCTTCCTGAGGCCTGAGCACTTATTTCATCATTTGGCACATTCTCATCATACGGTCACCCACGCATCGTCCTATAAATATACACCAGGTCGTGTCTCTAAATCGCATGATGTTCAAACAAGGATAACTCATTTATTTCTGGAATCGAGGTATTCCTGTTGGAATTAAAGCTATTTGAGCTCGGATTTGGGGTATGGACCTCTCTTCCCGCCAGTGGCTTCTGGAGCGATGGCGCAAAGGGTTTGCTGCCTGCCCTGTGGAGTCTGTTTTCAGGGCTGGCGACAGGTATAATGCACTTCAAGGGGTCATCAGACGGGAGTTTTCAGGTTCCACTATGGCTACTTAGCGGCCATGTACGCTGAAATATTCGAGCAAGTTGGCCCAAATGTTCTCCTTGTGGAAGGAGCGTGCGACATTCTCGAAAGTCACATCTTCACCTCATTGTCGCACAAGGTCAATCAGATGATTCTTGTTGATACACGATTGCCCCCCAAAGTAAGCGACTATCAGTTAACTGTCGAAGGAGGGGAGGGATATGACCTGAACCGTCCGTTATTTAACCCACTCGTCCCGGAGAGATACCCACATCAAACACCTTCAATCCAACACCGCACGCGTCCCGAAATCTCTTCCCTTGTCCGGGAACTCACCTACCCTGAACTCATCGACGCTCCCTCGACCCGTAAAAGGGCTGGCATTCTGAAGTTCAATCGAACATCATCTTTATAGACCATATACATCCAGAAGTTGACGACCTACTCATCGGTGACCGTGCAGACAGCGGTACATAGTCATCAAAGCTGAATTTACATGAGGTATATATGGCACACAAGATAGTACGCTATCTCGTCCAACAGGGTTACTAAAGTGAGCATCATTGCCCTCACCTCATATTTTGGTGTACTCCACAATCTCTGTGATGCCTTGAAGCGCGATAACGACCCAATCTCGAATGGTCCAGATTCTTTGGAGCTCACATGAGTAGGTCTGTTGATTATGTTTTATGAATGCAGCCCATCTTACAATCTCCCATAGACAACTATAAGGGAGAAGAAAGTGATATCGTGGTCGCAATCACTAGATCAAATGAGCCTACCATGATCAGCCTCGTGGGCACGCGTAAGCGCCTCGATCTTCTTCCATCACGCACCGGAGATGGACTCACACTGATCGGCAATTTCTGCAATCCAGAGAAGGGGGGCGCTCTGAAAACAGTTCTTCACACTCCTTAAGAAGGGCCAGTACGTTTATCGGGGGTTCCCATCAAATGCGAGAGGACGTCCCAAACACACCCTTTTACGCCAGTGCGCCAGCAATTTCGAAGACCACTGTCCCCTTACAGGATGCACGGAGCCATGGTGAGCTGCACATGCTTAATCTCCCCGACCTGACGTGACATTCGCCATTGTGCCAAAGTGGACTTGGTCTGGACGACACATCGCCGCGCAAGTACCAACTGGGCGACAAGCGCCCAGCTGGTCGACATATGATCACTCTGCAGTGTCGTCTTGACTGACCCTCCGTATGCATGGTTCGTCTCAAGGATGCTCCTCGTGCAGAAGTTGATCGTTTGGCGAGAGCATATGGGTTGGAGAGAGCGAGAGACACGCGTCTTCGAAAACCGGAGTGCCAGTGAACGGACACGACTAGAAAGAGCTGCAGACACACTGCATATGCACCCTATGACACCATTCGAACACTCCACACGTCGTCCGATGGGCCCACTCATGGGGATAAGACCCGAGCATCATGTCTCAGTCTTTACGAGTACACAACACACGTGTAAATGTCCGGCAAAGGGCGTCTACAGGACAATAAACAAGGGGAAAAAAACTGCAGACACCAAATAACTTCTTGCCAATCTGGAAATACGTGAGAATAGGTTTCTGTATTTTGGATCTAGGGAGAAATGTCAGATCTTTGGGAATTGTATGATGAAGCACGCTCCTGGAAGTAATCATTACAGCAATGTGTAGTGAATGATCATTTGAGCCACAAATAACGGCGTAATAGTACGTGATTGGTGGCCAAATTTGCTGTAACTTGGTTCTTCAATCCCTCATCTTGTTCGTTTCCACAGCACTGGAACTCGGGCCGTCCTAGGCGCACAAGGATTGGCCCTCTATATGAGCACTCGACGAAGCCAGCGCCTGAGTTCATCCTATTCTTCCCTATTCTGCCCGTGCTTAGCGCACTCTCCTCGCCTTTCTTCCCGTAAATCTGATCTGCGTCATGTGCGCTAACATGACATTTCATTATCAGAAACTCCGGGGAGCATCGAATTCAGGTGAGCATCAGACTGCCACGTTGACTCTCAGATCTGCTAATGGGGAATATCATATGCATTACACAGCCTAGTCCCCCAGGACACCCACTTGCTTCCGCTTAGCGTGTTCTTCGTACTTCCGTTCCCATGGATCCAGTCTTGCGTATATTGGCGAACATCGCATACCATCATTAGAACTTTCGACGGATCGTCAAATTTAGGCGCGCCCCAGATCAAACCGCACGAGCCTCAGGCCTGTCGACGGAAAATATCACACCCGGTACCCAGTCTTCCAATCCACACAGGTCGGTGTTTACAGGTTGGCATCCTGTGTATATCGCACCGCGTGTTCTGGCCTATAGTCTCAAGGAATTTACTTATTAAATCCATACAGCTGATACTTGTAGCTTTCTCTATGGGTTTGCGAAGACATCGGAAGGAAGATCATTAGAAGTTGGCCTGTTTTCTTCTCAACATCGCGACAATTAGCAAGATAGCCATTACTGGCATATACCATGTTTATACCGTACAGGTTTCCTTCGTCTAAAGTTTCGAGGGATGGTTCTATGGTCGCCTTCCCTATGGTTTTTCGGACACGTCGGAACGTAGATCATTGGGATTTGGTTCGTATCTTTTCGACATCATGACAATCAGTGGGCTGACCATCATCAATGAATACCGTTCCTTTTGTAGCCCGAGTCGAGAAGCACTCGTATACGCTGAAATTGGTCGAATACACATAGCCTCCTTCGTCCTCATAGGTGCTCTAGTTACCCACTGACGTATCAAAGAGAACGATTAGGTTCCATCCTGTACCCATCGGAAATCGAATACCGAAACCAATGTAACCGCTCAGTTGGTGACGATGGGTTCTCAAGTGACGGCGAGACCACAAAAGGTAATCATCAGGATGTGTTTCTGGAACGCTCGCGTATCAGTCGCGCCTCTTTGCCTCTGAATGCTTTATTGGTCACGGCTCTCGCATCCTTAACGGCTCCACTGTCAAGCGGCTATTCGTTAGTGAGCGAGTACTCGTGTGACGACTGTTCTAGAACAAATTCCATGCACTATCTGATTCGACAAGACCGGCGAAAGGTACAAGGAAGGATTGATTAATACTAGCAAGACCAATGCTCGTATAGTCATCGCTATGATGTCAGCCAAATTATTTAAAAGCCCTTCCGTAAGGGGGCCCTGTCGAGGAACAGTAGTGGTATTCGCCCATTATGAACTGTCCTAAAGGATTCCCTAGTTTCTCGTACTCAGACTCTCCTGCGATTCTGGAAGATGCAGAGGAAGAAACAGAGCCTGGGTTCCCGCCCGCATCATACGACCAAAACTCCTCATACCCAACCTATGCTACTTCGCGACGCGATTTCTATGACCCCCAGTTGCAACTCCAAGGGCCCTCTAGCTTAGTTACAGGAGAAAAACACTCCACAGTTCTCGGTCCATCAGTTCACCCATTTGCTGCAGCACATTCCGAGTGGATCCCTCCCAATGTTGGTTATGCACCAGCATCTGCCTTCTTTCGATCAGAACATTCGGTACATGCCTTGCTGTGGCTTGTGTTCAACACCACTGACACCGTTCGTTTGTCGACACTGGCAGGCTGTTGTAACAAATAATGCTTCCACATATACCGTGACTCCCGCTCACGAGCCAGAGCGCGAAAAGACTTGGTTTATCTTTCCAGTTCCAAGCAGCGTATTGCCCCACGAACAGGCAGCCGCATCCCCCCCACATTTAGACCATGTAGCGGAATGGCATCGCGTGCAGATGGAAGCCATCTTCATCAACAGCATCGGCGAATTTGTCCCCCAGACAATCTATCAGCCCGGCTATGAAGGAGACAGGAAACGATACGTGGATCTCGCTCAACTTCAGCCTCCGATCATCTTCATGGCAGAAGGTTCGCTCGAATGGGGTATACCTGTACGAGACCTCCTGTCAAGAGGGTCGACTCATGTCGTAGGAGGCAACGAACCTGCATTCCCGTCCTCCGGGCCGACCATCGGCATCCGAGTTCAGGTAAGTTTTTTTAAAAAAAAACCTCATGCACATCGTTGGTATCGTCGACTCGTGACGTTCTCTAGTGGCCAGGTTATCAGCCCTGCCACAAACGGGCCTCTACGACAGACTATACTCCCGAGCATAGCAAAATAAACAAGAAAAAGCTCGCCGAGATCGTCGCAAGAAACATCGACAAGATCATGGACGCTCTGGGTATGCAAGAAATGGAAGCGGGCTCTGACCTGCGGTGGAAAGTCGGTCGCTTTGGAATCAGGGTGGATGACATCGTCCTCGTTAGCCTCCACCACGTGTCTCAAGGGAGTTGGCAGCCGCAGTTGCGTCTTCGTAGAACGCTCGGAACCGTTGTCGCAGCAGGACGATACTCTCGTGGCGGCGATGGGATGAGGGAGAGACGTGGGCCCGGGGGTACGATGCTGCGAATCCGAAGACATTCCTCATCAGGCCTTGATGTTTCTTCTTTCGTCCAGATGATGGGATAGTCGAAGATCTATTCATGCCCGTTGGCTTGTCCTGTTGTACGTTAGTCGTTTGATTGTGGTAGCCTGTAGATGTAGTGA
>JBBPLQ010000325.1:0-27241 GCA_038089855.1 Royoungia palumana
GGATGTGGAGTGTTTGTTGGACACAGATTTGGACGAGGACAGGTTGGTGGAAGGCTTCGCTTGTCGGGACATCTCCGACTTGCGTTCCCAATAGCGCGTGTCGATGGCTTGGGCGAGTTGTCGGAGTTCGACGAGGGTGGTGGGTTTCCCAACTTGGGAGACCTTGTCTTTGATGCGGTCGGGGAGTCCGTTGTAGAAGTGGTGACAGAGAGCTCCTTCTCCATAACCTCAGACATGGGACGTGATGCAGTTGAACTCAACAATGTACTTGTTGATGCACTGGCCGTCCTTCATGCTGAGGTGATCCAGCTGGTGTTCCGCATCTCCGACTGGGTCATGCAGACTGAAATTGGTCTGGAGCTCTAAGACAAACTCCTTGAAATCGTCCATCCAGATCGGACGGAGTGCAGGATCTTCCATCTGGAGGAGGTCCGGTTCGAACCATTCCAGGGCCATACCTTTAAGGTAGGACTGTGCGAAGGTAACTTTGGCATGGTCCATGGCGAAGGCCTTAGGACAATCTTGGAAGTTGAGTTCGCACTGGACCAAGAATACGTGGAGTTTGCAGGGATCCATCCCATCAAACTGATCTGGTTCTTGGACCTTGGTGTGCAGCAAGGATTTGGAGGTTGGACAACGAGAGGAGGAATGAGTGAGCTGGCTGATGGTGCTAGCCAGCTGGGCAAGTGTATCCCAGGGAATCTGCTCATTCTCAGAGTCAGAGGAAAAGGGGTCAGAGTTATTGGAGGTATGGGGTTCATCATCGGGCAGGTCATTTCCGAAGAAACTGAAGCTGTTGTTGGGGTCATCTTCTGGCGAGCCAGGATCGTGGTTAGAGGGTTTGTCATCTCCCGGAGGAAACGGAACTTGGGGGTTGTTGAACAGAGTTTGGAATGAGGAGTGACAGGATGACCTGGGGTCTTCTTCGAATTCCTCAATGTGTGCCCCCAGAGTTGGGGACAGAGGCGGGAGTTGAGAAGTGGACACAGACGGAGCAGGAGTGTGTCGCGCAGAGAAGCTGTAGAATTGGCTGATGAGGTTGGGCCCATGTCGGCTGCTTCCATAAGCAGACAGAGGGTTGAAATGAGGAGATGAGGGTGGATTGCCGGCACCGGTAGTGTGGGCACAGGATGTGGTAATGCGGGTAGCCATAGTTAAGACGTCAGACAAGGTACAGTTCGAATATACTGTTAAGACCCGGTCAACTCCGGTCAACTCCGGTGACTTCAGAGTTATGCATGCGGGTGGGACCTTGGCTTCAGCAACTCGGAGTGGAGTGCTGCACCCTTGCCTGGGTCTCGGAGGTGGTCCAGATTTCGGAGGAACAGAGGTTTGGACTTTAGATGTTGACTGGCAATGAAGTCGAGTTGGAGTGGATGAGCGAAGCTTGAGTCGGAGGTCAGAGGAGGAGTTGAATCTAAGTTGATATTCAAACTGAAGAGTTACAACGAATACATGCAGGTTTATATACGGAGTAGGACTTGGAGTCTATAGGACAAGAACGGAGGAGGTCATAACACAGATGGGACAGTAAGGTTTGGAAGGGTCAACAGAGTTGGAGAATGGACCTAAGTAATGGAACGGTGGAATGAAGGGTGGTGCACTCAAGTGAGTCATAGGGACGAAGGTAACTAGGGTCTAAATCAAATACAGGGTGAATCATATATAGGAATGGAGAATGGAGAAGTGGAGTACAAGTCTGAAAGTCGGAATTGCATACTTAATGAAATGTCAGTCGAAACCCATGGAGTTACGTCCAGAGTTACGTCGGAGATCAGACTTGCGGATCGGGATATGACAGATAGTCAAGGATCAGTCAGAAACACCCACACATTTCAATTGACAACTCTAACCATGGTGGAATGTATCATATTATGGTATAGTGTAGAGTTCATAGATGCTATGAAGAGCAAAAAAGCAACTGACACTAGAAGGATTTGAACTGCACCTTCAAAGAACAACAGATTTCTAAGCTGTTTCCATATTCCTTGGCCATGGTACATCTATCCTTGATAGAAATATTTGAATTGAAGTATACATAGAATAATATTGAAATATATGATAAGATGGTTAGCAATGAGCCTAGAATACTAGATCAACATTGATGGAGTCTACTGCTGAAACCTTCACAAGTTAGTTAGATTTCATCCAGGATAGCTATCATTGTACATTCTATACAATTCACCGCCAGCCTGGCACTAATTTCTGTCCACTGTGCTATAAATGAAGGACTATTTGAATTAGATGTAAAAACTTAGTATTAGAGATAGATATCCTATGACCAATTGGATATGACAACAGATTAGAAATCTATTCCTCCCTGTGGGTGCAGGTTCAAGTCCTGCTGGCTTCAGTTGCTTTTTGATTTTCACAGTTTCTTATCACATCCATGAAGAGAATTCCATACAAGACAATGAGATTATTGTCAGATTTCCCCTTGATTTCTCATGATTTTGTACTCAGAAATAGGGTTAGTATTGTCTTGAATACTAGGAATGCATTGAGAGGATACTAGAATAGAGTTTTTACAATGTGTTGCATGTCTGGTTGCCATTGGTGGAAATATTTGTATTGGTATCAATCAGCAAGCATTCCTTTGTTGTTATAATTCATTTCTTTATAATCCATTTCTCTCCATTTCTCTCTTCTGCTCTGAACCAGTTGACTGAACTCTGTTAAAATTTTCAGTTTTTGAAACTTTCCTTTTTAGGAAATCTGACATTGGAACCTGCAGTCCTGAATCTGCAGCATACCCTCTGCACTGTAGTCAAGGATCAGGACTGATGATGTCCTTCCATTTCAAACATCAATCACTTTTTATCTGATGGTACTCCTTTACACCTTCATGATGAGCATTTTCATGGGACCTGTCCCATCTCTTAATGTTCCATCTCTGTTCCATCTTCAATTTCCATTTCGACTCGAAATGTGTCATTCTTCTGGCTGACCTGACTCAACATCCTATGAATAGTATATAAGCTGTAGAATACCTACCTATATTCCTCAGCTCAATTCTAGTGCTCAACCACTCCTGCCATTGCATCCTCTGAACCTCCTACAACTTGTAGAAAGGCCCCTCCTCAAACCTTTGAACCCCTACAACATAGCAGAGGACCCTTTACTCAAAATCCTTGAATCCTTGAATCTCTAGGACAACATTGTCCTCAACAACCATTGACTCTGTATTCTTTGTCAAGAGCTCCTATCTTCTGAACCCTCAGAACCCCTATCTTGGAATGTTGGAATCTCAAACCCTTGAACCTTTGGCTCTCTGTTGTCTGACAGAAGCCCCTATCTTTGGAACCCTCAGAAACCCTATTCCAGAATTCCAGAACATCAGAAATCTTTGATTACTGACTCCTATAGGGGATTACTACTTGACCCCTATTTTCGTCCAAATCATCAGAAACATTGGAACCCTTTGGGCCTTTGAGTTAACACCAGTTCCTACCCAGGGTTGTCATAACATTTGAAAATTAAATTACAAGTTGGGCTTATGAGCTTTGTTACCATCCTATCTATGATGTAAAAACAGAATACTACTTGTGAGAGGGATTGGATAATGCTATTCTACATTTGTGCTTGCATCATTGGAATCATATTGACTGAATTTTTATCATGAACATGTCTGGATGTCACTACAATGGATTGATCCACTTGACTGTATTATTTGCCATCAAACAACAATCTAGTATGGTGTACAGTATATGAAGCACCACATTCAAATTATATGTGGCATATTGATAGCCATCACAAGCTCATACATTATGGTGTTGTTATTCATGGTATAATAGATGGCCATAGTTGAACAGTAATTTTTTGTGCCACTGAGTAATGACCATTAACATTGCATTATGAGGTTGTCAGCTTATAAGCAAGTGCTATCAATCATACATCAATATGTGCAGTTCAGGCATACAAGACACCATGGCAGGTACACAATGATCATGGTGATGAGCAACATAGATGATTGAGCACTGTGGCTCCAATCAGTCATTGTTCTTGTAGAGCTGATTTATAAGAAATTTACAAATTGAATATGTGTGGGTTGATCTTAGTCCACAGTTTGTGCATTGCTGGCAAGCATTTATTTGTCCAAGAGACCTTCATATGTTAGATTCTGCTAACCCCAATCATCTCTGGCTTGTACATTTTTTATTTCTTGATGAACTCAACATTGACCACATCTACTGAGTTTCAAAACAATTAGAATCACTATACTGTCTCAAAGTAAGAATACAATTGCTTACTGAAACAACACTCGAAAAGCGAATGAAGTTTAGTGGAATAAGAGTTTGTTGAGCTTAGAGAGGTTTAAGAGTGGAAAGATCGAAGTTGATAAAACTAAAGAGTGTGCTCTGTACATCAAGGGTTTATATACTACTCTAATGTTTGTCCATGTTTGTACTCTAATCTAAGGTAAGCAACCGTGATTGGTTAAGGGATTGTGGTATGATGTCTGGCATCTATTATGTGATTGGCAGATAAGGAATGATTGTGAGTGGGTCATAGATAAGGCACTGCTTTGTGAATGGAAGAGAAGCATTGAGCTTCTATGGAATGGAATGTGCATGGATCATATCCGATTGGTTAGTTAAATATGTGCTGCTTCTATTGTGACAGCCAATAGGAATCAATCCCGAGCATAGGTTTGGCATGAGGCGTCTATATTTAGAATGTGTCCTTCAAGGACGAATGGAATGGGACGACATAGTGAGAGGGTTCGAATGTCTTGTCAAAAGACTGTATGGGGTTCATAGGAACGAAGAGTGTAGGAAATGGAATCGGTTCGGAGGTGATCGTAACACTTACTGTCGGTACATAATATGTTGATGTGTATTTCTAACTTCTGACTATAGATTCATTTGCCCAAAAGAACATGTAGTTTCTGCTTCAAATCCAACATGGTGAGATTGTGGATTGTCACAACAGCCATCTGCACAACTCCAAATCCATCACTGACCTAAAGATCAGGATTTACAAACAGAGTTACACCAACTTCTTGGCTTCCAAGACAATGACTGACCCATGCACTAGGCATGTTTGAAATCCTGCCACTGGTGTGCTCCTAACAATAATTCACTTCTCATCAATTGATGTCTATCAGGCTTTCACTCTTACTTTTCAACAACCATGTGATCAAGACAATATCCCAATCAGTTATGCAGTAGCTAAAGGCAAGGACAAGACTACTAGTGTGATTTATAGTAGGAGAACAACCCAGAGGAGAAGCAGCATGATTCCCATATGAACTGACTAACCTATCATTTACTATCATATCATTGTATGGATAGTTCAGTTCAACAGTCTCTATCATGGATAGATGTGGTATAGCCAAGTGAGCATAGCAACAGATTAGAAATCTGTTCCTCCTTGAGGATGCAAGTTCAAATCCTACTGGTGTCCTTTTTTTTTTGCTCTTCATGTTTCCTTATAATACTATAGTATCCATAACTTTTGTACAGTACAGTGTGGTGGTATATTCCACCATGGATAGAGCTGTCAATCATCACAAACCATCTATCATCTACTGTATGATAGCATTATGTATATGTGTACTCTAATTCAATTGTTAGTCTCTGTCAATGCTAGATGTGGTTATAGCACCAGATCAGAAATCAATTCTTTTTTCAAGTGCATGTTCAAGTCTTGCAGGCTCCAGTTGCTTTTTTCCCCTTACATTTGCTTATACATGACATCCATAATGTCTACATTGTACAGTGCCACAGTGCTTTATATGTACTATAGATAAAGTTGTCAATCTTGATATGTGTGAATCTCTTATTCTTGTTATATATGACAATGTCCTTATATACATATCCCAGTCCAATAGTCTTATCACTAATAGATACTCAAGGTGTAATTCCATCATGTTTTATGCTTGCACTTGTATTGCTGCAGTTCAGTTAGCTGGGAGCTAGTCTGAGCATATGTCAGCTTGTGCTACATTTGAGTTTGCTTCATCAACTGTACCATGTTATTTATATACACCAATGATATCAAACTGTCTTATGAAGACAGTGTCTTATCTAGGACCCACTGTTGTTGTGCAACTTCATGACCAAAAATCAAATGAAGTCAACAGGGTTTTAACATGCACCCTTAGTAAGGAGCAGATTTCTAATTTGTTTCTATAACTGCTTGACCATACTATATCTATTCCTAATAGAGATGGTTCAATTGAAGTATGCATATAGTGACATCAGTAGGTGATAAGATGGTCAAGGATCAGCCAGAAACAGCCACATGTTTGGATTGACAGCTCTATATACATTGCAATACACTTCAGCACTGCATGGTGTAGAATTCACAAATGTGATAAGCAACTGTGAAAATCAAAAAACAACTGAAGCCAACAGGATTTGAACCTACACCCTCAAAGAGCAACAGATTTCTAATCTGTTGCTATACCCACTCAGCTATACATAGAACATCTATTCCTAATAGAGACTGTTGAGTTGAAACATCATATAATGATATAAAAGTAGATGGTGAGAATGCCAGTTGTGAACAAGAATCACCCACACATTTAGATTGGATTGACAGTGAAACAACACCCAAATCAATAGGATGATGTACAGTAGTCTGATCAAGAGTGACTAGCTCTGAGGATTGTTTGGATGGAAAGGTTGAAGTGAATTAAACTGAGGACTATCGAAGTACAGCTCAGGTATATATACTACTCTAAAGTGTTTGTATCTATTTGTGTCCTGGTCTGTGCACAACTGGTGTGCCAGACTTTATACCATAAAAGGAAGTAAGTAGAATGACCATGATTGATTAATGAAAGTGGTGCCATGTAGGCTGTGCAAAAGTAATAATATAATTGGAAGAAAAGAATTGTATGACATAATGAGGCTGTATAATGTGGCAACCAATAGGAGTAGTTTCTGAGCATAGGTTTGGCATGAGGCAAAAGTCTAGAACAAGTCTGGGTAAGAGGTGGGAGGAATGACATAGCATTCTTGAGGGATGAAGACTTGTTGATAAGATAAGATGGGGTTAGATGGCATAAAGACAGGGGTTAAAGATAGGGGTTTAGGAGTGTTTGTAACACTACCCCCCTGCTGTTGGTCAGATTCCAGATGACCTTCAACAGTATGTTCATGGAGCTGAACGCTCTGAACTGAGACCTCTGTCTGTGGCATAGGAAGTGGGTTAAATAATGATCTGAAGTTTTCATAATTGATCCGGAGTTTCCTTGGAGTGGAGGGATGGGACTCATGGAAGAGTTTAACCACATCCGGTGCATTTTCCAAGTGTTTGCTTGGTTCCCAAGTACGCTCTGTTTCATTGTATCCTTTCCAGTGGACAAGGTATTGAAGGCCTCATCCTTTGAATTGAGAGTTGACAATGTAGTCAACCTCGTATTCCACTTTGCGGTTTTCGGTTACAAGAACCAGACCGGGTTTATCTGCCGGTTGACCATCTAGTCGCTCCTTGTAGGGGTTGACATGTGAAATATTTATTACTGGATGGATTTTGATGTGCCGAGGAAGTTTAAGTTCAATGGCATTTGGACCTTTCATAGATATTATTTCATAGGGGCCGATATATTTATCCGTGAGTTTTCTGCTCCAGTTGGCAATGTTAAGGTTATCTGTGGCAAGCCACACTTTATCGCCAATTTGGTAATCTGGTGTGTCTGCATGGTGTTTGTCGGCTTGAGTTTTCATACGTTCCTGTGCCTGCAGGATGTTTTTTTTTGTTTTTGTTAAAATATCTGTCATATCATTAATGAATTCTTCGGCTGCCAGTGCCTGTGTTTTACGTTTTTCTATTCCCATGTGTGGCATGTAGGAATGTGTTATTTCAAAAGGAGCAAACTTCATTGTGGTGTTCCTTTTTGAATTGTAGCTGAATTGAGCAATGGGTAGCCACTGCGACCAATCATCTTGGTTTTCAGCACAAAAGAGGCAGAGGAATTGCTGAAGTTTGCAATTCATACACTCCGATTGACCATCTGTTTGAGGATGGTGGGCTGTGCTCAGCTTCGGAGTTATTCCTAGGTTTTTGTAAATATCTTTCATAAAAGAAGAGGCAAATTGTGGGCCATGGTCCGATATGATGGTAGTCGGTAAACCATGGTGTTTCCATATGTGGGATCAATAAAGTTTAGAAAGTTCCATCAAGGAACACATTTTTGTCATGGGGATGAATTCGACTTCTTTGGAGAAGTGGTCCATCACTGTGAGAACTGAATCATAATTTTGTGAAAGGGGAAGGTCCATGATGAAGTCTGCGGATATGTGTTCCCAAGGTGCATTAGGCACTTCTAACGGCTGGAGTTTGCTGGCCGGAGGTTGGTTTCCAGTTTTGAAGCGTGTACATCTTTCACATCATGAAATGTAAGATTTCTGGCCATATATAGGAATGTGTAAGAAGTTCCATAGTTTTGTTGTAACCCAGGTGTCCTGCTACCAGGGTGTCGTGATGCATAGTTACAACTTCTTGTCGTAATGATTCTGGAACATAGATTTTGTTTTCTTTTTGTAATATATTTTTGTTTTGTATTTCTTTTAATGAATAACCGCACTTAAAGAGGGAGTCTAGACCCGAGCAGGGAATCTTGATTTGTTTGTATTGGAGCTTTTTGTAAAATTGGTCTCTGAGATCTGTTATCTGTACCTAAATTGGGCAGATCTGTGTTTCTGGAATAACTGTGACTCCTTTGTTATCATCTTCGATTCCTTGTGCATGGTCTTCTCTCCTAGAGAGGGTGTCAGCTTTTCCCATAGAAGCGCCTGGTTTGTAATGCCAAGCGATATTAAATCTAGATAGATATTGTGCCCAACGTGCTTGTCTGCATGTCAGGTCTTGTCTTGTCATGAACCATTTAAGGTTTTCATGATTGTTCCATACTTGTATTTCATATTTTACACCTTCTAGATAGTGGCACCATAGTTCTAGGGAACAGATCACCAATAACATTTCTTTGTTGGCAATTGGGTAATTCCATTCTTCTGGTGACATGGAGTGGGAATTGTAGGCAACAGGGTGCCATTTATCTCCTTTTAGGATGGACAGCACTGTGCCGGTTGCATAATCAGAAGCGTCTGACTCTACCCGATATGGGCACTTGTTATCTGGATAGGCGAGTATTGGAGCTGTTGTGAAAGCTTCTTTTAATTTATCCATAGAGGTTTGCTCTTTTTCTATCCAAGTCCATTGGACATCCTTTTTTGTTAAATTATGTAAGGGGTGTGCGATTTTTGCATAATCTTGGATAAAGTGATGATAAAAGTTCACTAGACCAAGGAAGGATCTGACGTGTTTGACCTTGGTTGGTACTGGCCATGCTCTGATGGCTTTGGTCTTTTCATCGTCCATGGAGATCCCATTAACTCCTATGATCATTTCCAAGAAGTCTACTTCTTTGCATGAGAATGTGCATTTTTCTGGTTTTATGAATAAATCATTTTCTTTTAACTGCCTGAGAACTTCTATCACGATTTTATCGTGTTCTTCTTGATTATCTGTGGACATAAAGATCATGAGATCGTCAATGTAGATGACCATGACTCCGTCCATATCAGAGAAGATGTCGTTCATCATCTGTTGGAATGTGGCAGGGGAGTTGCATAATCCGAAGTACATAATGATGGGTTCGAATGATCTGTGGTGACATACGAATGTGGCTTTCCATTCATCACCTTCTTTAATATGGACGTTGTTATATCCCCATCTGAGATCCATTTTGGTAAATAGTTTTACATGTTTGAGCTTGTCAACAAGCTGCAAAATGAGAGGGAGAGGATAATTATTTTTGACCGTATGTTCATTTAGGTAATGGTAGTCTTGGACCATCCGTTTCTGTCCATCCTTTTTAAGGATGAAGAACACCGGTGACGTTTGTTCTGATTTGGAAGATTGGATATAGCCCTTGGCCATCTGGTCATCTATGAAGTCGGAGACTTCTGTTACGACAACCCCAGGTAGGGATTGGCATTGACTCAGTGGCTCAAGGGTTCCGACGTTCTGAGATAGGAGTTCCAAAGGTTCCAAAGATAGGGGCTTCTGTTAGATAGCGGAAGGTCAAGGTTTTCGATGAGTCTGGGGTTCTGACGTTCCAAGATAGGGGTTCTGGAGGTTTCGAAAATAGGGGCTTCTACTGGATGGCAGGAGTCAATGGTTCAAAGACAGGATATCCCTGCTAAAGGAGTTTCAAAAGTTTCAAGGGATCCCTAGCATATTGTAGGGGTTTGAAGGATTCAAGAGAGGGCTCTCCAGAGAAGGGGAGAGTTCAGAGGGTGACAGTGGTTGAGCACAGTAAATTGAGTAGAACTAAGCTAGGGAACACAGGCATATACCCTACAACTTATATATGGTACAAGAAGGGCTGAGGTAGGTCAGCAGAACGGGGCTCCCTTTGAAGGTTTGTAAGACGAAAGAGGATGAGGGAGGAAGAGACGACCTCCAAGGGGAACAGAACGGGATTGCTGGGGATAACAGAGAAGGAATGAAGGAACACCAGGCTATCAGAAAGGCAAGGGGAAAGAGGGAGGAAGACCGTAGACGACTGAGGTCTTTGGCTGTGGCACAGTAGGTATACTACGGACCTGGGACTGTGGGTTCCGACGTTGGATTTGCTAAAAAGGAAATCTTTGGAAGTGAAAATTTCAAGAAGAAAAAGAAATCAACCATATTTGAGGAAGAGAGAACGGTAGCTATGAATCAGCCCTATACATAGGTTGGAAGAGAAAGAAGTTGTAACAACTTCCTTCTGTTCATCGGGTGACAATGGTATGAGTAGTGTTTTGCAAGGCCCGGCCTGAAGCCCTGGGCCGTGTCATGCCAGGCCCTTGAAGCCTGAGCCGAGCCGGGCCATCCTAGCAGCTTTATACGGCCTGTGGCCCAGGCCTGAGCTGCGGTTCTTGGCTAAATTTCAGTGGTGCCACAAAGCCACATGCACATTTGGTAAACAATTTTCTTCTATCCCTTCTCTTTGAACCATGGCATGAACCGAGACGAACCAGCTGCAGGTCGACCAAAACGGTTTGTTGTGCCTTCAACTAGGTTGCGGGACGCCGACAATATGGCAACGCCAGAGTTAAATTCCCACCAGGGGGCTGTAACCCTTGCACTCCCTGGCCTGCCCCTATCTGATACTGTGTGCAATGAGGGTGGCTCTGAACCTCCAGCATTACCCACCTGCAAACGCAAAAACCTCAGCCTAGGCAACATCGGAGACCTATCTGGAGGTGAAGAAGGCGGTGTTACGCTAACTCCGGGTAGGGGCGAGCGTAGACTCGAAAGGTGCTCGACGAGGACAAGGGACAAGGGAGACTACACCTGAGAGGCTAGCCTCGGGACGAAGGAGTTGCGCGGTTGGCAACGACAAGGTCAACTTACGTGACCCGGAGTGGCGACGAGACTATCTTGCGTAGTCCGGAGTACAGAAGGCTTGATCGACGGTGACGACGATCAGAGGCGACGAGGGAGGGCCTTGACGTAGGGACGAAAGGTGCGAGAAGATATTGAGCAGGGTAGCTCGAGTAGATTCAAGGTAAGGAATACATGAGAGGTACGCGAAGTTTATATAGTGTAGGGATCATCGTTTAGGGGCGGCGATCCTAGAACTAGTCATACCGGATCAACGGTAAATCAGTAAGTCATCGTGGGAGAAGTCAAGAAGCGGAAGAGCGATGACCAAAAGGAGCATGTAGATTAATAAGAGCGAGCTCGATTTGTGAGTCATCGCGGGAGAAGCCAAGAAGCAGAGAAGCAATGACTAAAGGAGTAAGCGGATCAATAAGAGCGAGTCATCGTGACGGAAGAGCGGAAGTGAGTCATGATGATGGAAAAGAAGCGCACGGCTAAATGGAGAAGTGGAAGGCCAGCGGAGGGATCAACGCGATCGGGGCCTTTACGGAACGCGTAGTTCTAGGAAAAGAAACGGTAGTCCGAGGAGTGCGAGCGACAAGGACGAAAGGAAAAAGAAATCGTAACATTACCCCCCATTTAAGCCACGAAAGTCCACTAGAGTGTTAACCACGAGAGGTCAATACAAATCTCTAGAAGTGCCCATGGGAGACCCTGTGATGTTTCCCCAGGCCTCGTCGTCATAGACGTCGTCGTAGTCGATGTCGTCAGGGAAGTACTCTCGGAGGTATTCCTCCCAAGATGGATAGGTAGCCCGAAGGCCGCGGGTGACATTGGTAGACGAGGACGCGGGTTTGTCTGGGCGACGGTGGTCCAGAAGGGATTGCTGGGAGGAGGAACTTCCAGAAGAACCGGAAACGGAGGATGAGGGGGGAATTCGACGATGCCCCTTCCCTTTGCGGCGTTGGGATCGGGTGAGGGGGGCGTCCGGTATGTCACGCAGTTTCTGAAAAGGACGGGGACGAGTGGGGAGAGGGGAAGAGCGACGTGGAGCGGGGGAGGGAGTAACCAAGGTGTGCGCCCGGGAAGGGCATCGTCCCTGAGTATGACCAGGGGCTGTTTGATGGCAAAGGGGGCAATGGTACTTTGCACAGTTCACCCTTTGATGTCCAAGCTCGTGACAAACGTAGCATGCTTTGTGATAGAGAGGGTGTCCGGGTGCTACCTTCAGGGGTCGGTGGGAAGGGCGCGTGGTGGCAGCGGCCTCGGCTTCGTCGAGGGCAAGGGCTTCCTCGGAGTTCACCAGCGAGGATGAGGCAGAGGGGGTCGAGGGTGGAAGGGAAGAGGGTGAGGACGGAGTGGGCAGCGTGGTTGGTGGCGCTTCCTCGTCGATGGGTACGAGGGTAAGGGGTAAAATGCCCCTGAGGTGGTTGTCTCGATACTCGGCTAGGACCGCTAGGAACTCCCCAAAGCGGGTCTGGGTGGCAAGGAGAATGATCGACAAATACAGGTGGTGGGTCACGTTCCCCAGGCGGTAGAGGGGTCCAGTGGATATCGATTCGGACGTCATCTGGGCGCCCACATCCTGGAGGGACCCCTCGAGTCGCTTGAGCTGGTGGAACGCTTGGTAGAGGGAGAGGAAGGGGGACCCTAGATCGCAGTAGCGTTCAATATAGGGGACCATAGAGGGATCGCAGACAAGGGATATGAGCTCTTCGACGTACTCCGGATCGACATAGGGCTCTCCAGGAATGAGACGATGGGCATAGAGGGGGCGGTCAGGTTCGTCGATAGCTAGAGGAGGAGGATACATAGCAGCAGAGACAGCACCCCAAGCAACTCGGTCGTTAATGGCGTGGACGACGTATTGCAAAGATTCATCGCCACGAGCATAAGAAGGAGGAGGACTATCGGGGCGAGGAGTGGTGGGAGGCGATGGGGGCTGTGGGATGAAGATGCCCTCGTCGGTGACCTGGTAGGCGAGCGAGGTGGCGTTGAAGGAGACATTGGACATGGTGGTGGAGCAGATGCGGATGCGACGGGAGTGAGAGGAAGATTTCTGGGGAGGGGAAAGATTATGGCGATGCTTATATGCGTCCAGAGTTTCCTTGGCGTTGGCGACATTTGCCTCGGTTTCCCATGAATCTTCGTCGGCGGAGTACCCTTTCCAGCGGATCAGGTACTTGCGGGAGTGAGGAGGGCCGCGATGTCGGAGGATCTTTTCGATCTCGTATTCCTCCTCGCTGTCAATCAGGTCAGGAGGGGGATGGGGAAAGTTCTTCCCGTGAATTTGATTTTCCCGATATGGTGTAAGGAGTTCCGCGTGGAAGACTGGGTGGATACGCCAGGTCTTGGGTAAGCGGAGTTTATAGGAAAGGGGGGAAAGGACCTCCGTGATTTCAAAGGGGCCTTCTCGTTTTGGAGCGAATTTCGGAGAGGCGAGTTCCCGTTTGAGATTGCGGGCTTCCAGCCATACTTTATCTCCTTTGGAGAAGGAGGCGGAGCGTCCGTGGGTCCGCGCTGCCATGGTTTGCCGGGCTAGGTCATGAGCGGCGATGGCTTCGTTTCGCGCAGCGGAGAGGCGTTTGAGCCGTTCCTCTACTGCTGGGAGCTCGGAGTGGGCGACAATCGTGGGGAAGGGACGGGGTTCAAAACCGTACATGAGGTAGAAAGGGGACTTGCCAGTGACGGAGTGGGGACGATGGTTGTGAGTGAATTCCGCGGTGGAGATGAGGTCAGCCCATTCCGAGGGATTCTGTTGGCAGTAGAGGCGGAGATAGGTTTCTACCTCTTGGTTTACTCGTTCGGTCTCTCCATCGGTCTGCGGATGGTAGGTGGTGGAGAGGGCAAGCTTGTATCCGACGTGGCGGGCCAGCTCTTCCTGGAAGATGGATGCAAATTGGGGGCCGCGATCAGAAATGATCTTGTCATAGAGACCGAAACGGGAGTAGACTTTATGAAAAAAGAGGTCTGCTACCCCTTGTGCCATGCACGTTTTCTTGGTTGGGCACAGAATCACCCCCTTAGTAAGCCCATGGTTGACCACGACCATGAGGGAGTCGTATTCTCCCGAGAGGGGGAGGTCAGTGATGAGGTCGACAGAGATCTGCTGGAAGGGGCGAGAGCATGTGGAGGGGATAGGGGAGAGCGGGGGTCGGGTGGGGTGGGTGTTAACCTTCATCTGTTGGCAGGGAGCGCATCCTTCGACGTAATTGCGAACGAAGGTGGCGAGTCTGGGCCACCAGAATTCCGCGGCGACCAGCTGGCGGGTCTTGAGATAACCCGGGTGGCCCACGGTGGGGTGGTCATGGTTCATGGAGACAATGCGGCGGCATAAGTCACCGGAGTCGGGTACGTAGACCCTACCCTGGTATGTAAGAATACCGGCATCGTAGTTCCAATCACCCAGATGGCGGGTGAAAGCCGGGGGGAGGTCTTTATGGCCGCTAAGGATGTCCAATTTTTGGAGGACCAGCGGATCGGAGGGGGTTGACTTGGAGATTAAGTCCATAAGGGGTTCATCGACGAATTTGGAGATGATTCGCACGAACCATTCATTTGGGAGTAGGGTGGTGGCGGTGTTATCCTTCCCATCAGACGGGAGGTGGTCAGGGCGTCGAGACAGAGCATCCGGACCGTCCAAGAACTTTCCAGGGACATGTGAGAATTGGAGGTCGATGTCAGATAGGTCGAGTAACCACCTCGCTTGTCGGTGGTTAAGGGCCTGGGGGTGTCGGAAGTAGGTGAGGTTCTTGTGGTCCGAGAAGACCGTGATCGGGGATGGGTGACCATGGAGGAAATGTCGCCACGACCGAAGGGCTCGGATGACCGCAAGGAGTTCGCGGTCGTAGATATCATAGTTCCGTTCCGCCGGTCCAAAGGACTGTGAGAGGTAGGAACAGGGTTTCCAGTCGCCGTTGGAGTCGGTTTGGAGGAGGATGGCACCAGAGGCATAGGCCGAGGCATCCGTGGTGATGGGGAAGGGTTTGGACAAGTCCAGCATGGACAAGACTGGTTTTCATAAGAAGGCATCTTGCAGATCTCGGAAGGCATCGAGATGACGTGATTCCCACAACCATGGTTGGCCATTTTTGGTAAGGTCGATCAGGGGACGAGCTCGGGAGGAGAAGTCGACGATAAATTTCCGGTAGAAGTTGGCGAAACCAAGGAAGGATCGGACATCCTTGACTGTCTTCGGAATTGGCCAGTCTGAGATGCCAGCAAGTTTGGCAGGGTCCATCGAGATCCGGTTGTGCAAGATAACCATACCCAGATACTCTACCTCAGGGACAGTGAAGGAGCACTTCTCGAGTTTGAGGTGGAGGTCAAGTTCTTGCATTCGTTGCAAGACACGGTGCGTTCGTTCCTCGTGAACCTTAGGGTTATCCGAGAAAATGAGGAGGTCGTCCATATAGATGACTAACCACCCTTCCGCAATCATATCCCTAAAGGAGTGATTCATGAACCGTTGGAAGGTGGCGGGGGAGTTAGTCAATCCAAAGAACATGACCGTTGGTTCGAAGAGGCCTTGCTCCGTAATGAACGCAGCTTTCCATTGGTGACCGTCCTTGATGCGAACATTGTTATACCCCCAACGGACGTCAAACTTGGTGAATACTGAAGCTCCGTGGAGTCGGTCGACGAGGTCGGAGATGAGGGGGAGGGGGTACGCATCGCGGATGGTGTGCTTATTGACATAGCGGTAGTCTTGACAAGGGCGGAGCCCTCCATCCTTCTTCTTAACGTAGAAGAACGGGGCGGCCTGTGGGGAGGTGGAGGGACGAATTTTCCCATTGGCAAGGTTCTCGTCTATGAAATTCCGAGTAGCTTCATGTTCCTCGGGAGAAAGGGGGTACTTCTTTGCGATCTTTGGAGTGAAACCTTCCTGGAGGTTGATTTCATGGTCAAAGTCGCGGGAGGGGGGAACGTGGTCGCACGACTCCTTGGAGAAGACCGAGGCAAAGTCCGCATATTCCGGTGGGAGAGGGAGTGCCGGCAGAGGTTTATGCTCCACAGCGAGTTCAGTGGAATGGGTCCCTTTCTTGTTTGCAGAGGCCACATAATCGGGGGTGGTGATTGTTGTATTATGGACGAATAGGGTGCCCTGCTTTCACAGGCGGTTGATGTTGTGCGGCTGAGTAGCCGCCAGCCTCGGGAAGCGTTCTCCCGTATCCCATTCGTTGTAATCGAACAGGTGTTCGTCCCATACGGAATCAATACTCACATGGCGGATCCCTGCTGCTGCAGGACGAGGGCGAGTTTTGGCCACAGTATAGTATTCTGCGTCCATGGGGGCGGGGGTAGTTTGCTTCGGGGTGACAGATCTGAAGACTGGGGTTTCGATGGCTGGAGTGTACGAAAGAGAGAGGGTCTTGTGGATCCAGTCGATCGTGGGGTTATGTTTCTGAAGCCAAGACCATCCTAGGATGACGTTCTCGCTTCCGCAGTGCATGACCATGAACCGGACTGAGTGAACAACTGGACCGAATGCCACGCGAAGGGTGGTGGTATATTTGATATCGCCGTGGC
Source organism: Royoungia palumana (assembly GCA_038089855.1). NCBI lineage: Eukaryota > Fungi > Basidiomycota > Agaricomycetes > Boletales > Boletaceae > Royoungia > Royoungia palumana. Next base: position 16,852 of record JBBPLQ010000325.1, read on the forward strand.
GATTCCGGGAGTCGTCAACATTACAGACGGGGATGGGTTTCAGGAGGGGGTCCAAAGGAAGGTTGTGCCTTTTGGCGAAGTGCCAATCGACGCATTCCATTTGGGCTCCCGAGTCTACGAGGGTGGTGGTTTTGACGGCTTTCTTCGACATAGGAGCAGAACTTTGAGAGGGATCATCAACGCTTTAGATTTCGCGTGTCCTACTAGTACATGTGTCTGAGTTGAAGATACGGGAGAGGAGGAAACTGGCGTCAAGGCAGATCCTCCGTTTAAAAACCCTTCCACTTCCTAACTTTCATCGAGGCAGGTTCATCTTCATCGTCGTCTTCGACCTCGATGAGGGAGGGAACCTCCTCGGCGGAGCTTTTCTCAGGTTGGGACTTCTTCACCGGTCTAGGTTTGGAAGTGGCGGTGGCGAAGGTTTTGCAGTTGTTCTGCATATGTCCGGGTTGTCGGCAGCGCAGGCAAAGGTTATTGTCGAAGCAACGTTTCCGTTCTTCGGGGGTGAGTTTCGGGATGCAGACTGCATCTACATTCATGGCGTCAGGGTCTTTGGTGGGCCTTGCTTTGGCCTGATGCGTAGGGGCATGATATTGGACCGTAGTCTTGCCATGCTTGGTGATGACATCCGCCTTCTCCCATTGCGTTTTGAAATGGATGGCTCTGTCGTACCAATCCTTGACCGTCGAGGGGACCGTGTCCATAGACATGATCCGACGCATGAGGGAAGTAGGGATGCTGCGAGAGAAGTACGAGATGAGGATGTCCTCACTCGTGATTGATGCCTGCGCCACTCAGTTTTGGAAATCTGAGATGTAGGCGGGGAGGTCAGAAGCCTTGGTACATCGTTCGGTGGCAAGCCAGTGGATGGCATTCCCCTTGGTGTCTTGGTGTTCAAAAGACTTCGAGAAGGCCTTTTTGAAGTCTTCCCAACTGCCAAGGGAGGCATTGGCGATGCCGTTGGCACGATAGGTGTCGGCCCAGATGAGGGTGGACCTCTTGGTCATGTAGGAGAGGGCGAAGCCGATCTTCGCATTGGGGTCGTTGTAGACCGCGTCGTTGATTAAGAGGTAGATTGAGACGGAGTTGAGCCAGGGGATGGCTCGCTCATAGGATCCGTCAAAGGCGTCAGGGACACCGATGCGGATTTCTTTGGCCGAGGTAGCAGGGGTGTTAGACATGGCAGGGATGGAGGAAGGGGGCACTTGAGTGTGTCCTGATCCACTAGCAACGGGGTGTAGAGTTGGTAAAGGGGAGGACGAAAGCCCAAGGGGGGCCCGAAGGGACGTGAGTGTCGGAGTGGGGTTAAACAGCTGCCCGGTGGGGGTTGTGGCTGAGACAGGGGACGGTGGGGTAGGTGCACGAGGGAGAGTAAGTCCGCTGGATAGGCGATGACTTAGCTCTAGTTCTTCTGCCTCGTTTGACTCGTCTTCAGAGGATATGTAGATGTCAGCGTTGGGCTCAGGCGAAGCTTGACCTGACTGGTGGGGTTCTGAGTCGGAGTTATCTGAGAGGTGGCGTGAGCGGATAGCCCACGGGTCAGGGTTCCGACGTAGATGTGCAATGGTGGGCGGCTATCTGCGTAAGAGCAGGCCGAAGAGGTTACCTTGAATCTTTTGTTACGCTAACTCCGGGTAGGGGCGAGCGTAGACTCGAAAGGTGCTCGACGAGGACAAGGGACAAGGGAGACTACACCTGAGAGGCTAGCCTCGGGACGAAGGAGTTGCGCGGTTGGCAACGACAAGGTCAACTTACGTGACCCGGAGTGGCGACGAGACTATCTTGCGTAGTCCGGAGTACAGAAGGCTTGATCGACGGTGACGACGATCAGAGGCGACAAGGGAGGGCCTTGACGTAGGGACGAAAGGTGCGAGAAGATATTGAGTTGGGTAGCTCGAGTAGATTCAAGGTAAGGAATACATGAGAGGTACGCGAAGTTTATATAGTGTAGGGATCGTCGTTTAGGGGCGGCGATCCTAGAACTAGTCATACCGGATCAACGGTAAATCAGTAAGTCATCGTGGGAGAAGTCAAGAAGTGGAAGAGCGATGACCAAAAGGAGCGTGTAGATTAATAAGAGCGAGCTCGATTTGTGAGTCATCGCGGGAGAAGCCAAGAAGCAGAGAAGCAATGACTAAAGGAGTAAGTGGATCAATAAGAGCAAGTCATCGTGACGGAAGAGTGGAAGTGAGTCATGATAACGGAAAAGAAGCGCATGGCTAAATGGAGAAGTGGAAGGCCAGCGGAGGGATCAACGCGATCGGGGCCTTTACGGAACGCGTAGTTCTAGGAAAAGAAACGGTAGTCCGAGGAGTGCGAGCAACAAGGACGAAAGGAAAAAGAAATCATAACAGGCAGTACATTGGAGCATAGAGCAACTCAGCTTGCTAATGGTGCATGCTATGGCATATGTAACATCGTGTCACAACACTAATACTAATTCTACAGATGGGAAAAGGGTTCGTACAGACATTGAACTAAATTCTCAGGCTGTAAGCCATGTTAAGGGTACATCTCTGTTTTTATTATTATCAGCTTCTCGGTCAGTTACTGGTTATCGCTGATCAATCAATGCAGCTCCTACTTCAACATTCCCACAGGACGAAATTGGAGGCGATGGTTTACTCAAGGACATAGAAGTCATTGATATCAATGAACCAATGACTTCAGTGCGGGAGAACCGTACCTGAGATGTTGACCATTTCTTTATGCCAACTTACACCAACAGCACGAAGAAGCTATGGAATTGCAAAAAGTTCTCTTATGTATAGTATTCATTCAATACCATACATAACTTCATTCAAGTAGATTCACAGGAAAGCTGATCATGTAGTAGTGATTGTCACTACTCTACAGTGTCATTTGCAGGCACAACACAAGGTAAGTACATACATTTTCCCGTATATGGCTACTATACTGACTTCACACTAGGATGAGTATCTACGGTGGGCAGAGGATGACAGATTTGCCTCCATGCTTCCAAAAGACTGCAAAGAGCGGAAGAATCAACATCAGTCCAATGGGAGCAAGCAAAATCAACTTGACTCACATCTTCAAGCGATGCTGGTCAAGAAAAGGGTGTTACCTTATAGCGCAGAACTTTTTCATGATGTGGCAGTCCAATGGCTTGTCAATACAGACCAGGTATGTCTTATTCCTTTAAAACGTTAGTAGTATCTCAATTTTTTTCGAAGCCAATCACAGCTCTCAATCACCCTTCCTTCAAGAAGATGATCGAGGTGGCCTCATGTGTGACCAATGGTGTTGTTGTTCCCAATCCAAGGTCAACCCGGTTAGCCATCATCAACTCATTCAAAGCTCAAATGAGAAACCTATCCATACAATTGTTGGTATGTACTCTGAATTTACGAGGTTGTGCTGTCTCATTGTATTGGTAGGGCAACACTGTCAAGGGTCGAGTCAACTTAACGTGCGATTGTTGGCAGGCCTCTAATACTGATGCTGTGACAGGATCATGGATCGAGGAGTCATTGCCTAGTGTCTGGAATGTTCACACCACCCTACTAGGTTTCACCTGGCTCAACAGTGCACATAATGGTGAGCGCTGTAGAGATCGGTACGCTTCTACATGTATATCCCCTCCCCTACTCGTGCCACACATTGTTATACTTATCTTTAGTTGCCCTTTACTGTTCCTGAGACGCCCGGTCAACCTTAGACTGACCGGTTGATAGTCCGGACACCCAGCCAACTTGGCTGACCAAGGACCGACCGGGCTCACCTTGCATCGTCCCAGACTTATCTTTCTTCAATCCAGGACTTGTATTTGTTTGTTCTGCTCTTCCCTTCCAGCTTTCGTATGGTTTCCTATTGCGTTCCCATTACTTTACGATGCTTTTGTTCCTCAGGTCCAACTTACACCGAGCAATTGGGTTTATCAGATCTGAGACGGGACTTGGGAACGCTGCCCTTCGAGGGTCGGTTCCTATGTGATCCTGTCTCCTTCCTTTCTTTATTATTTCATACATACTACGTTATAGGTCGTTTCTGGTCCATACATATCGTCCGGGCATACCCGGACTTATAAATCATGTACCTATTGTCTGGAAATGACAGTTCCTGTAGAGCTCACATTGTACATCGTCGGGGCCGTTCCCCTCTATCATTCCATCGTCTCCCATCGTCTCCTCTCATTGTAATACACCGACTGACTGTCATTCTCATCGTTCCCTGTGACCGGACCAGACTTCCACGACCAGTCTCCACTTCTACAACTCCTGGACTTTGTCTATTTGTCCCCGGGCCATCTCTCACTCTCTGGTGTGTGCCAGGACTTCGTTCTGGACTTATTCCCTTCTCTCTAGAGTCCCTTTGGAGCGAACATATTCGCTCCCCTTTACCCTCAGACGTTTCGGTGGCCTGGACTCAGAGGTAAGTATACCTACCAAGTCCACTCACCCACCTTTTAGTCTTTTCAGCGCCTCGGCCAGGTGCTGTACAAAATCGTGGCATGACTAGGTATTGCACAAAAGGTATGTATTGAATGTCTTACAATGACTCCTGAGTCAGTTGATATATGTATTGATGATGCAGATAGGTCATGTTACCTGCGACAACACTTCCAACATGGGCGTGATGATGACGGAATTTGCAAAACACATCAAGCTAGTGACCGGCAAGGAATTCAATGAGAAACAATGATGAGTACGGTAAGTCTTTCATTTTCACTGTACCATTACTACTATACTAACTTAACCAATACTCTTAGCTGCTTTGCTCATGTTGTCAACCTGGCAACCCAGGCCTTGCTCAGTGCTCACAGCAAGTTGACGAGCTATGACCCAAAAATCCTGATGCTGATTTGATTGCCCATTGGGGCACCCAACGGGACGAAGTTGGAGTGATCCACTCAATTTGCGTTAAGGAGCATTCGTCAGCAAAACGGAAGGGTATCTTCCAAAAAATACAAATGCAACACAAGCCAAATCATCCTCCTCGCCAACCTCTTCAACTCCTCCTCGACATGCCTGTCCATTGGTCATCAACATACCTTATGCCAGATCGTGCTGAAAATCTCAAGGAGGATGTGGACTCATTTGTGCATGAAATTGCAGCAGCCAAGCAGGATCGCGATCGACAGCAAAGGCTGATGAACTTACAATTGACTGACGCAGAGTGGCTGCGAGCACGTACTCTATTGGCGCTACTAGACAAATCAGAACAAGCTCAGCAAGCTTTCTCGTCAGACCAGGGCCCTAGTGTTCACCTAGTGCTTCCAGCGCTTGAAGCACTACACAAGACTTGGCACTCACGAAACACCAAGGCTGACTATGTCGATTTCTGGTCAGGTCTTGAAGCCAGTGTAAAAAAAATCTCGGAATACTATCAGAAAAGCACCAATTCTGATGTATACATCATAGCCATGCGTTCATACTAATAAATAAATAAAATCAAGTTGGCTAACTGCTTCAAGTTCTCGACCCAGTACAAAAAACCACACATATCCGCCAGTACTGGGGAACAGATTTATATAATGATGCAATGAAACATGCTGAGAACATTGTAAGCATTCATATGAGACATTCAAAAACTTGCTGATCAACATTTATAGTATAAAGCACGGTTTCTAGAGTTAAAAGGGGATGTTGCAGAGCAACCCAAACAAGCCTCTGCAACCTCTTCAGCATATGGAAAACTTGGCCAGCTACTACGCATGCTATCAGACAATGAAGATGATAACGAGCCCACTGATAATGGATCCCAGTCCATGGTGAATGATAGTGACCCACACCAGCCATGACTCAAAGAGTTCCATATGTACTTGAATTTGAAGGATCAGCTACAAGGAACAATGTCAATCATGCAATGGTGGGGACTGAATGCTACTTGGTACCCTGTATGGGCCTCACTTGCCAGGGATTATCTTTCAATTATGGCCACGTTGGTTTCAAGCGAGCGTGCTTTCTCATCTGCAGGGATTACGATTAGCAAGTGCCGCAATCGTCTCAAGTCTGACATCATTGAAGTACTACAGTGTCTCAAGTGTTTCATTTGCCATGACTTGCTTTTTCATGAGGAACCCTTGGTGTTGTCAGAGATTGGCAATGGTGAGGCAGCTAAATTATCAGGAGAGGGGATTGGATTGGACAAGGACATGGGCAGCCAATGGGATGCCACTGCAGTTGATGCTTCAGAGATTATAGATGATTTAGGAGCTGTTACAACAACCCCAGGTAGGGACTGGCATTGACTCAGTGGCTTAGGGGTTCCGAAGGTTCCAAAGATAGGGGCTTCTATCGGGTGATAGAAGGTCAAGGTTCTCGATGAGCTTGGGAGTTCCGGCGTTCCGAGATAGGGGTTCCGAAGGTTCCAAAAGTAGGGGTTCTTGCTGGGCAGCAAGAGTCAATGGTTCAAAGGGTAAGTACTCTTGTCAAAGGAGTTTCGAGGGTTCAAGGGATTCCTAGCACGTTGTAGGGGTTTCAAAGGGTTCAAGGAGGAGCTCTCCAAAGAGGAGGGAGAGTTCAGAGGTCAACAGTGGTTGAGCACAGTAAATTGAGTAGAACTAAGCTAGGGAATACAGGCCTATACCCTACAGCTTATATATGGTACAAGAGGTATGAAAAGGGCTGAGTTAGGTCAGCAGAACAGGGCTCCCTTTGAAGGTCTGCAAAACGAAAGAGGATGAGGGAGGAAGAAATGATTCCCAAGGGGAACGGAACGGGATAGCTAAGGGTAACGGGGAAGGAATGAAAGAACACCAGGCTACCGGAAAGGCAAGGGGAAAGAGGGAGGAAAGCCGTAGATGGCTGCGGTATTTGACTGCGGCGCAGTAGGTATACTGCGGTTCCGGGACTATGGGTCCCGACATTGGGTTTCCTAAAAAGGAACTCTTTGAAATTGAAAATCTCAAGAAGAAAAATAAATCAACCATTCGTGAGGAGAAGAGAATAGCAGTCATGAATCAGCCCTACACATAGATGGAGAAGAAGAAGTCATAACAGGAGCTAATTTAGATGATTTTCATTCACGACCTTAGACTAAAAACAATGTGATTTGGCTGTTGGTATACTATCAAACTGCAGCCCAAGCCCAAGCTGGGCTGGGTCAGGCCCTACTGATGGCTCAGGGCTCAGGCCTGGTGATTGTGAGGCCCGAGCCCTACTAAGCCAAGCCCGAGCCGAGCCGTGCAAAACACTAGGTATGAGTCTACCCTTTTTAGGTTTGAAGGTGTCTTTTAATTCAATGCTGTGGTTCCAGGGTTTATGGAGTGGGATCCATTCCATTCCTTCTTTTTGAATACGTCAAGATACTCATGGTATTGTTTTGGCACAAGTTCTTCTATGGTCTTTTCTGTTTTTGGTTTTATTATTTCAGCCTCCTGGGCTTTACAAAATTGGAAGTCATAGATGTCTTCTATCTCTTCGCACATTACTCTCCGTACGAAGTCTGAGGAGTCACATTGGAGGGGGCAATGACTAAGGTTTACTTTTCCTGTTTTCCAATCTATTTCCAGGTTGTGCTTCTTCAGCCACATGTATCCCAGAACAAGGTCATGGGTTCCCAGATTGGTGATTTCTGCCCTTGCTTTCTCCTTGTGCCCTTGATAAGAAATGGTAATGTTGGCATAGTGCGTTATCTTCCCAGCGCTGTTAGCACTGCCATCCGTGTTAAAGACTGTGATGGGAATGGGAAGTTTCTTTATTTGGATTTTATTTTATTTTACATATTTTTGATTGATAAAGATGATGTTTGCTCTGCTATCAAGAAGGGCAGAGGCTTTTTCTGGTAAGAGGGTATTTTCATGGTCAATGTTAAGGTTATGCAGGATTTCCAGCGACAACTCCGGAGTTGTGCGAGGGGTTCGGGACTTCAGCTTCAGCAACTTGGAGCAGAGTGCTGCGCCCTTACTGTCCTTGTTGGGGGTCCTGGATTTCGGAGGACGAAGAGGACGGAGTGGGTTTGAAGGGAGAACTCGAAGTGGAGTGAGACAAGAGAGGAGTGCCAGGGAAGTCTTAGTCGATATTCAAGCTAGAGTATCTATGACAAGGTGCAGACTTATATATGGAGGACGGGAAACGTAACTGGGACAGAGATGAATAAGTCCGGAGTCAGAAGGGTCGGAGTAAGGGTCGGAGACGGGGAATGGACAAGGGTCGACAGAGAACAGAGAAGGGTTGACAGAGAAATGTACATGCAGGGTCAGAGGTAACTAGGACGGAGGCAATACATGACGAGATAGAATGTAAACTATTAAACGGAGAATGGAGAGATGGAGTGAAACGGAGAGACGGAGAGACGGAGTGAAACGGAGAGACAGAGATCTACAGACGGGGTATCGGAGTGTGCGAGGGCACTGGAGTTGGTTCTCGGAAGTGTGGAGTAGGTTGGAGGAATGGCATGTGACAGTATCCCCCTCTTAGGCCTGAGCCCACGAAGGCCACAGGCTCAAAGTGAGGATCAACGGAGTGGTCGGAGACCACGTGGCTCGGAGTTCGAAATTCCGGATGCACCTATAAAGCTGTGGGGACATGCTCTTTTGCTTCTTAACTTTTAACTCTTACCATGTCCAACTTTACCGACATCGCAGAGTGGAAGGACGCGCGCCTCGTCGAATGCAACGAAGACGACGATGCCCTATTCGAGGCGAAGGCGGCGGAGCGGAGGAGGTGAGCGAAGGCGCGCAAAGAAGAGGAGCGCAGACGGGCGGAGCAGGAGGAGGAGCGCAGACGGGCGGAGCAGGAGGAGGAGAGGCGCATGGCGGAGGAGCATCAGAGGGCAGAGGAGGCGGAGGTGAGACAAAGGGAGACACAGGAACGGGAGAGGGCGATGGCGCAGGTGAGTGCCCATCAGATAATACGATGGCGGGGGCTGATTAGGGTAGGTGGCGGAGGTCCGCATTCAGCAGACGGCAGGCGGAGGCAAGGAGAAGGGCGCAGCGTGCCTGCGGTGCACTGACAAGGGGCTCGAGTGCGTGCCCGGACCTGGAAGGTCGAAGTCCTACATGGAGTGCAAGGATTTGAAGCAGAAGTGCGAGAGGCCGGGGGTCCCGAGTGGTCCCAAGCGGAGGCGGAGAAGGATGGAGGTGGAAGTGGAGGAGGAAAAGGAGACAGAGGGGCCTCAGAAGAAGAAGGCCAGGTCGGAGGGAAGGTCAGAGGGGTCTAGGGAGCAAGGGAGGTCGGATAGGGGTGCGGAGGTGTCGGAGATCGTCAAGGCGCTGAAGGAGGTGGCCGCGGCAGTGAGAGACATGGCATCGATGGTGCGTAACAACACCAAACACGTCGCACAGATGGCCTCGGTCATCCAGCAGCTTGTCGAGCTGCAGGCACTGGAGGCATATGGAGGGGAGGGGTCGGAGTCGGAGTCGGAGGTGGGGTTGGAGGAAGAAGAAGAGGTTGCTGAGGAACTGGAGGGGCTGGGAGAGGAATGGAGGGAGTCGGAGGGTCAGAGGGAAATGGAGACAGAGGAGTAGTGTAGTATAATCTTGTATCTAGCAAGATCGGAATTGATGGTGACCTAGAAAAAGAAGGTCAGAGCTATCGGAGTGACCACAGGTCATCGGAGTGAGTCGGAGAGGTGGAGGAGCAGGGGACAACGCGAGCACGAGTATTGACAAGACTTTGTTGCAAGCGGAGGCCCTATCCCCCTCTTAGGAAGATGCCCCAGGCATTGAGCCAGGGCAGGGGTTGTGGGAAGATCGGGTGTCGGAGCATCGGAGTGAAGGAGGTAGACATGATGGATCAGAAGTGGAGTTCAGTTGGAGGGTTTAACCAAGGACTGCAGAGAGCTCAGAGGTGTTGGCAAGACTGTTGAGTGGAACAGATGAAGTTACTGCTCATTCCCATCACTCAACGGAGTGTTAATGGGAGAGTCAGAGGTATCCAGAGACCAGGGACAGGAGCTTCCAGCGAGGTTGACGGACGGTCGTCACGGAGTGATCATCGGTCAGAGATGTTGGAGTTGATGAGTTCGGAGGAGTGGAGCAGATGTGTGAGTCAGAGTAACAAAGGCATGCACAAGCAGGGGGCACAAAACCCAAACAAGTGCAGAGACGGGAGAACGGACTAAGCACAGGGAGTCCGAGGACAATCCTGCGTGATGTGGTCATCAAGACCACAGTAGAAGCAGAGGCGGAGGTTGAAACGTTGCTGACGTTCCGAGGCGGAGAGTCTGCCATCAGGACCAAGGTCTGGAGCAGGGTTCGGAGTGTTGGGAATGTCAGAGGAGTCGGATGGGTCGGATGCCTGAGACTCATTGTCAGAGGCGTCGGGGTCATGGTCAAAGGAGGGGTCAGAGTGGTCGGAGTCATAATCAGAGGGATCGGAAGGGGAAGAAGGAGTGTCGGAGGTGGAGCGAACGGAGGGGTCATCAGAGTCATAAGGGTCGGATTCAGGAGTCTCAGAGATGTGGTCAAGTTGATCGGAGTGGGACG